>JASDQU010105988.1:27396-65706 GCA_032191745.1 Picea mariana | reverse complement strand
TTTCAAGTGTCTCTGTGATGTCGTCATTAAGGTGACATGATCCGACAGTATTCACGACACTCTTATAACCAACTTATGACCTTTGCGACAAGTTGTATAGGAGTTGCGACACTTGCGACAAGCGAGAGGTATGTGCGACACTTATCCAGTTGAGTGATTTGGATGTGTAACACATGGATGTTATCAAGGAGGTGAAATCACAACTATAATCCAAATTTGACATGAAGGATCTCGGTGCTTCTAACTTTATTTTGGGAACGAAGGTTAAAAGAGATCATGCAAACAAGAAACTCTGGTTGAATCAGAGAAAATATGTTGAGACGATATTGTAGATGTTTAATATGCATGGAAGTAAAACGGTCAAGGTTCCTATTCCTATAGGTGTAAAGATATCTGCAGATCAGTGTCCCAAGAAAGAGGAAGAAGAAGAGGACATTTCCCATGTTCCGTATGCAAGTGCAGTTTCCATATTGATATATGCAATGGTCTATACTAGACCATACATTGCACATGCAGTGGGAGTTTTGAGTAGGTATATGTCAAAATCAGAGAAGGATCATTGGACAATAGTAAGAGGTATTTGTGTGGCACTACTAGTTATGGATTGTGATACCAAGGAAGACCTGAATTGGATAGAGTGTTGGAAATACATGGTTTTTTTGATGTAGACTAGGATGGAGATATGGATCACAAAATATCTACAAGTGGGTATGTTGTTTAACCTATTTGGAGGAGAAATCAGTTGGATGAGAAAAAGATAGGCTGTAGTGGCACTCTCAACTATAGAAGTAGAATACATTATAGCCACTCATGCAAGCAAGGAAGCAATATGGTTATAGAGATTGTGTCCAGGTATTGGGTTAGTACAACAAGTGGTGAGATTAGATTGTGACAGTCAGAGTGAAATCTTCCTGGAAAAGAACCCTCCTTATCATTCAAAGACAAAGCATATTGATATTGAGTATCACTTTGTGAGAGACATGCTTGAAGAAAATAAGGTGTTGCTGGAAAAGGTTGACACTTTGAAGAATGTTGTAGATTCATTGACAAAGTCTGTGAGCATAGAGAAGTTCTCCTTGTGTAGAGTAACAATGGGCATTGCCGCCCTGGATTGTTGACTTTGTAATCCTATGAAACCTTGTATGCAAAGAAAACAACAAGTGGGAGAATGTTGGCTATGTGTTATATTCTTTCATGTGTGTGTGTGGGTGCGTCAGATTCTACAAGTGCATCTGATGATATCAACTTCATTTTCTCTTTGTGTTGTGTGCATTAGGTGCTTTCCTGGGGGCATCCTAGGTTTGTCCCCCCTGGTTACATGCAACATTTTTCTCTGGATGGTAGCCCAGAACCGACGGGGTTCAGGGAAGTGCCCCAAAATTTGTTTTGGGCGGTTTTTTCTATTTTAGTGTTTTTTTCTATTTTTAGCGGTTTTCTAAATTAATCTCGGATTAAGGGATTAGGGTTTTGATAGCTACAAAATACCTAAAATAGTTTATATGTTGTATGGTGAAGGTGAAATTAATACAATGAAGAGTTGAAAGGCGCAACACCAAGGAAGGTTGACTTTCTCCCGGTTAAGGGTTTCCAGCATAAATCTCTGTGTACTATGTGTATGAGCCATTGATTAATTTATGTTTTTCTTAATAATCTGTATGCATTGATTTACTTCACAGGTTTAAAACTTACACCTACCTCTTGAATTTCTATGTACAAGATTGAACATTTTTCCCTTTTCCTTGCCTTAAATGTTGCCAAGAAATCATTGATGTTTGCAAATTAGATAATGGATAAAATTTCCTTCTTAATGTGGAAACAAATTCAATCCAGGAAGAAATGATTTTACCAAGTTGAATAAGATCAACTTGTGTCTGACTCTCCCACCATATCAAAGTTGTGCCACTCAGGTGAAGAGTAACCAATTGTATCCTTGAAGTATCCTGTATGATTTTTTATACCCTACAATACACTTCAATCTGCTTGACCCAATTATCCAACTTCTCTACATTCAACTCTCCATCGTAAGTAGGAAAATCAAACTTTACATCTAGCTTTAACAAAGGAATATCATGAGACTAAGAACACTTTTTAGAATGTTTTTTTCTCTTGTGAGAAGAATGTTTACTTTCATCAGAAGAAGAAGAAGAAGAAGATGATGATGAGGATGATGAGGATGGTGAGGATGGATGATACCCTAGAGGTTCTTCACCTTCTCCTCCTCCTTCAATTGCTTCAGTTTTTACCATTGTTTCAAATGGACCACCTTCATTTTGATGAGGAGTTGCTCTTCATTTTTCTAGGTCTTCCCATAACTCCTTAACCATATTTTTCATYTCAAGAAGCATCCTATGAAATTACTTATCATCCTCAGAAAGAAATTCTCCATGCCCCATTTCTTTCCTTCAGAATGTACGTTCAATCTCAGTATTAAATTATTCATGTGTGCCTTCACCTCACTTAGATTTGGACCTCATAATCATTTACATGCAAATACACATCAAAACTTGATTTGATACCAACTTGATAAAAAAATCCTTAGATGAAAAAACAACTCTTAAATACACATAACATCCGACCAGATTCGATAAATGAAGATTGCTTGACTATTTGCAAAAAGAACATGTGAATATCCTTACTTGTCCATAAAATTCATTAGTAATGATGAATAACTTGAAGAATAATGAGATAACACAACAAAAAATAAAAGAACTCAAATTACATATATGGATGACATATGTCACTACATCTTCAAAGTCCCTTTAGATAGTATGACTATTCTCCATCATCTCAAAATGCCAAATTACATTACAATATGGACTTGCAAAAAGATAATTTAATGAACTCTCTTTAATTGCACTACTGAAAACAATAAAATGAGTTCACCATTGAAATCCTTGCAAAATTATGATAGATTTGACTATAAATTCGACCAAATTCTGAACAGGCTCAATTAAACCCTCTTCGACATGCAAAATAATGCGTTAAGAGCTCATTAATGAAAATTTGGACTAATAATTTTATTGATCCAAGTGAATATCGGTGGCCACCCACCTTTTCCAACTGGCTCAAAATAGTTTTCTGGCAATTTTGGTAATTTACTATTTTTAGTAGTTTCTAACTTTCGGGGCCATTTTGAGGCCCTAAACGATGCTTTTTGGGAAAACAGGTTTGCAATATGGAAGTTTCTTTGATATTGCACCTAAAATGAATATCCATTATGATACCTTTCCAACGGGCTATCATGCGCCTAAAACGGAGATCATATGCAAAAGTTACGACCCCGAGAAGTTGATGTACTAACTTACCCAAATGGGCCCCACATGACTTTTGGCGCTTCATCTCCTAGGGTTAGGTTTTTGGATGTCTAGGGTTTTTGGAATTCCTGTCTATTGTAAAAATGCCTTCAGATCCTCATTGTAATCATCTTCTTTTGAATGCGAGTAGCCGTCACATCTCTTCTCAGAGATAAGCTGCCACCATTCTAGCGAGTCTTTCACTCTGTATTTTTACAGTCTCTATACATTTATTTCATTAATAGAAATCGTGTATTACTGTATCTCTATGTTTATGGTTGAATGTATGATACATTTCTGTTATGTTATTGGATATCCGTGATATCTCTGTGCATTTATTTATTATATCTCCGCTCTCATTTCGTGTCAAAAATAATCTGGATCAGTGATATCAGAGGAGGCTACTCTTGATCATTTTTTTCAGTGCATGTCCCCGACAAGGTATGATTATAGCAAGTTGGGTCTCGAGCTTGTCTCACTTGAGGAAAATTGCACACCCAATAAGCCCTCAATGGTGGAAGAAAAGAAAATCGATGGAGTAGACGATCCTATCAATCTGTTGCTTGAGCAAGCTCTCATGCGACAGAGGGACAAAATGATGGATATTTTTTCCCACATCCTTCAATGCCTACCAATAGCAACAAACACATCTTCATCAAAGAACCACTTTGGAGGCACCTCGCCTTTCAAGGTACAAGTTAATTTTGATATTCCTGTATTTGAAGGACAGATAGATGTAGAAGCCCTAGACAAATGGTTAACTATGCTAGAAGGTTATTTCTCTGTTCACATTTTTTCCGAAAGAGAAAAGATCACCTTTGCACTCCTTAAAGATATCCCTCATGTCAAACATTGGTGGGAAACTTACTGGGAGAAAAATTCCATAGAGGAGTCTGGAATATATGGGGCCGAGCCCACTTGGGTTTTTTTTGTGGATGCAGTAAAGGAACATTATTACCCTATTGGCAACTATGAGGACCAGTACATGACATGGACCACACTGCGGCAAGAGATGGGCCAAGCAGTTCTGCAGTTCACCAATACCTTCCATACCTTGCACACCAAGCTAGGTATCAAAGACTCCGAACGACATTTGGTTCTGAAATACCGTGGGGCTCTACACTGATACATCCAAACTGAAATGGATTTTCTGGACATCTCATCACTCAGTGCTTCTTATCGATATGCTGTTAAAATCAAGAAAAAATTTAAGCACCAGAACAAACGGGAGTTTGGTTCTACAAATCTGCAACAACCAAAGTATGACAAAGATGGCCATAACAAAAGTCTCCCGAAAACCAGTCCAAGCCATAGGAAAAGAAGGGTCACGGGAAGACAAAGAAGGACACCAAAAAGTGGTGCGATTTCTGCACAACACCGATGAATGTCGCTAAAAATAGTCATTGGTGGCCGAGATCAAAGACAAAGAGCTGAACCCTGATTCAAAATTTGATTATGAAAATACTGGTAAAACACAGATCATCAACGCATACCCCACTGCTATTTTCGTGACCACAACAATTCAACCAGAAGAACCAACATATCCAAAGAGGGGGGGCTCCTTTTTCATTCACAGATGTGGGTGAAGGGGACCCTGTTGCATTTTATTGTTGATAGTGGAAGCCAGAAGAACCTCATCTCAGTAGACGTCATCAAATAGTTGGGATTGTTGACAACACCACACCCGCAACCATACAACATCGGGTGGCTTTGCCAAGGACGATATCTTCATGTTAGCCAGCAGTTTCGATTATCATACGACATCCAACCCTTCAAGGATGAGATATTATGTGATGTTTCCCCATGTCTGTGATGTTATCTTGGGTTAGCCATATATGTGGAGATGCCATGTTGTTTATGAGTCTTGACCCTACAATGTCATTGTTTCTCTGGGGGGTCATCTCTACAGAATACCAAAGGTAGTTCCGAGTACTGTTCCAGCTAAACAATGCCGCAAGGTAGTATCTCATACTACAAAATTCAGCTTCTTCACAATCAGTTCAAAAGGTGAACAGAAGGATACTGCAACCACTATAGCCTCAACCCAAGCACGTTCTATCCAACAGAAGCAGGTCGAAAAGATTGCAACAAAGAGTAAAGATTCTTTCTGCATAAAATAATCTCATGTATCCAGACTGGTTAAAAAGGTCCAACCCTTCCAGCCACATGTTTGGGACAACCTTCAACAAGCTAAGCAACACAACTTCTCTAACAAGGCAAGCAGCTCATCAAGATGCAGATTCAACAGACGCTTTTCCCTCTCCCTCAGGCACTCAACGCAATGGATACCATTTCTTCCTAAGGAGGGAGGATTTATCCAGGTGGATATCGGTGGCCACCCACCTTTTCCAACTGGCTCAAAATAATTTTCTGGCAATTTTGGTAATTTACTATTTTTAACAATTTTTAACTTTCGGGACCATTTTGAGGCCCTAAATGATGTTTTTTTTTGGGAAAACAGGTTTGCAATATGAAACTTCCTTTGATGTTGTGCTTAAAATGAATCTCCACAATGATACCTTTCCAATGGAATATCATGCGCCTAAAATGAAGATTGTATGCAAAAGTTATGACCTCGGGAAGTTGATGTACTAACTTACCCAAATGGGGCCCACATCAATTTTGGTGCTTCATCTCCTAGGGTTAGGTTTTTTGATGTCTAGGGTTTTTGGCATTCCTATATATTGTAAAAATTCCTTCAGAGCCTCATTGTAATCATCTTCTTTCGAATGCGAGTAGCGATCACATCTATTCTTAGAGATAAGCTGCCACGATTCTAGCGTGTCTTTCACTCTGTATTTTTACAGTATCTGTACATTTATTTCATTAATAGAAATCATGTATTACTATATCTTTGTGTTTATGGTTGCATCTCTGATACATTTCTATTATATTATTGCATATCCGCGATATTTCTGTGCATTTATTTATTATATCTCTGCTCTCATTTCGTGTCAAAAATAATCCGGATCATTTACAAATGACCTCTAATCACAAAATAGACTTCAAATTCATGAACCTTTCATAAAAATGAATCCAACAAGTATAAAATTTCCAAGGTGTGGATAATATACCTTATGACATGATTTTTCATGCAACACATGAACTAGGATTTTCTTGGACGTACTTTTATGCAGTGCATACTACCTCAGAATATGTTCCCTGCATTGGGATCTGTGCATCTTGTGATGTGTGTTTGCCTTGGGATCTATGCCCAATATATAGGCCATGGGTTGGAACTGAATCCTAACATCCGTCTGTATTCCACGCTCCCCTTTAAATATTATTTATTGTGTAGTTGTAACCAACTAGAGTTGGAAAAATGTTGGTTAGCGGAAATTGTTATGTTGTTGGGTATAATAGGAGGTCTAGGGTTAAAGCCCTGCAAACTCCTATATATAATATATATATATATATATATATATATTTATTGGTTATATGGTTATAACCATATGTTACATGTGTTAGTTTTATTTTTATAGCCATATTAATATACGCGTGTGGTTGTAACTATATGTTAAATACCCTCACACACATACCATGGTGTATATCTTGGTCACATGGAATAAAATATTGTTATAGAAAGGTTTTCCTCACCCCATGCAACTTTCTTAGAAGGCCTTTTCCATTTCCATATGTAGACTTGAAGTCCCTTTTTGTAGTTCCCAGAGCTAAAAATTGTATTTTTCCACATATACGCTACCTAACAACTATACAACATGCGTATACGCAGGTTGCACCATTATAGCTCGCGTACATTGGGTTTTGTTCCTAAAATTAAAAAATGGTGTCAGGTTTCCAGGTCACGTCATGAGATCCATGATCCTTGACGTTCCATATACTGAAAACGTTTTGAATCAACCCTTCAATTCCATTTGAAGGATATAAATGGGCCATATCCAAGCTGTGGAAAGGAGGAGAAGAATTCAACTTTGAGAGAAAAGTTACTTCGGAGAAATCATTCACTTCATATTGATTCTACATCCCTTTGTCCTTTTAAGTATGAACACATTTTTCAGCCCCAAATATCTTCCCTATTTGATGGAGAACCTCATTGTCTCTCTTATATGAGCTTGCCTTTGGTGGAGGCCCTGTTTGAAGGGACTTAGTTTCTAAGTTCTGAATGTGTCAACACAATTTGTTTTCATTTATACACTTTTGTTGATGATATTTTAATAGAAATACTCTTTTCTTGTCCAATTAATGTCTTGAAAATATTTGAATTGTTATTCCATGGGCGTATTTGTTATGAGTATTGATGGATTATGCTATTATATGTGCTAACTTTATATATTATCACCATATGATTGAGTATCTTGGTTGTTGAGGACAAGTTGTAGGTGTATATCTTTGAGTCAAGTGCTCAACGATGGACTTCATCGAATGTCTGGATGACATAGGCTCTTTATCTTGTCTTGTTAGCATGTTTGTTTAGATAGCATACTTGATAGTAAAGTTCATTTCTGCAATCATTTCTGTTTGTTGTGGTTTACCCCATGCCATAGAGTGATTTTCCTCGTAACAGAATTGGTGACCATACTGGCGAGGGAATCTTATTTTTGGGGTTTGTAGTGTTTTTCATCTTTGATTTCTCTTGGTTATCTTGAGTTTCTTGTCGTCTGATTGCTTGAAAACCTCTTTTAATTTTGATTATGAGTCTCTTGGCCTTATCCTTAACCTGGTAGTGTTTTAATACATATACACGGGTTTTCCCTTGACAAACGCGTAGATACGCGAGCTATCATTCTATAGGGAGTATACATACACAGTTTTCTCCTGAACATTCGCATACATCATCCTTTTTTTCTTGATTTCTATGTTTTATGTTTGCTAGGTAAGTTTTTATGGTTGCTGAGTCTTCTTAGGTCTCTGTCAAAACTATTAAGTGCCTCCAGAGTGATAGCCAACCTTTCTTTGGTTGAATTTTCAAGCGGTTTTTCTTTCTCATCATCCTTTTCATTCGTTGTCCTTGCATATTAGTATGGGTGTTTGCTTATTGATATTCTACTTGGTTTATCATTGTTTGCGTACCATAGTGATAGGAAAATCTTGTTGAATTAGAGAAAATATGTTGAGACTATATTGTAGAGGTTTAAAATGAATGGAAGTAAACCAGTCAAGGTTCCTATTCCTATAGGTGTAAATTTATCTGCAAATCAGTGTCCCAAGACACAAGAAGAAGAAGAGGGCATGTCCCATGTTCCATATGCCAGTGCAGTTGGAAGTTTGATGTATGCAATGGTATGTACTAAACCATACATTTCACATGCAATGGGAATTTTGAGCAGGTATATGTCAAAACCAGAGAAGGATTCTTCAGGTATTTGCGTGGCACTACCAGTTATGGATTGTACTACCAAGGAGGACCTGTATTGGATAGAGTGTTGGAAATACATGGTTTTGTTGATGCAGACTGGGCTGGAGATCTGGATCATAAAATATCTACAAGTGGGTATGTGTTTAACCTATTTGGAGGAGCAATCGATTGGATGAGAAAAAGACAAGCTGCAGTAGCACTCACAACTATAGAAGCAGAATACATGGCATCCAATCATGCAAGAAAGGAAGAAGTATGGTTACATATATTGTGTTCAGGTATTGGGTTGGTACAACAAGTGATGATATTAGATTGTGACAGTCAGAGTGTCCTGGAAAAGAACCATGCTTATCATTCGAAGACAAAGCATATTGATATTCAATATCACTTTGTGAGAGACATGGTTGAATATAAGAAGGTGTTTCTAGAAAAGGTTGACACTTTGAACAATGTTGGAGATTCATTGATAAAGTATGTGAGCACAGAGAAGTTCTCTTGGTGTAGAGTAACAATGTGAATTTATTCCCTGGATTGTTTACTATGTAATCCTATGAACCCTTGTATGCAAAGAAAACAACGAGTGGGAGAATGTTGGGTATGCGTTATATTCTTTGCATGTGTGTGTGTGGGCACGTTAGATTCAACAACTGCATCTAACGATCCCAAATTCCTTTTCTCTTTGTGTCATTTGTGTTGGGCGCTTTCCTGGGGGGGTCCCAGGTTCCCCCCCTCCCCAAGTTACATGCAACATTTGGCTCTGGGCTATAGCCCTGAATTGATAGGGTCCAGGGTAACGCCCCAAAATGTTTTTTTGGTGGATTTTTCTATTTTTAGCGGTTTTCTAAATTAATCCCAGATTAAGGGATTAAGGATTTAGTAGCTACAAAATACCTAAAATATTTTATATGTTGTATGGTGAATGGTGAAATTAATACAATGAAGAGTTGAAAGGTGTGACACCAAGGAAGGTTGGTTTTCTCCCGGTTAAGGGTTTCCAACATAAATCTCAGTGTACTATGTGTATGAGCCATTGATTAATTTATGTTTTTCTTAAGAATATATATGCATTTCTTTACTTCATGGGTTTAAAAATTACACCTACCTCTTGAATTCCTCTGTATAAGCTTGAACATTTTTCCCTTTTCCTTGCCTTAAATGTTTCCAAACAATCATTGATGTTTGCATATAAGATAATGGATACAATTTATTTCTTAATGTGGCAACAAATTCAATCCAAGAAGAAATGATTTTACCATGTTGAATAATATCATCTTGTGTCCGACTCTCCCACCATATCAAAGTTGTGCCACTCAGGTGAAGAGTAACCAATTGTATCCTGTATGATTTTATGTACCCTGAAATACACTTCAATCTGCTTGACCCAATTATCCAACTTCTCTACATTAAACTCTCCATCATAAGTGGGAAAATCAAACTTTACATCTAGATTTAACAAAGGAAGATCATGAGAATGAGAACACTTTTTAGAAAACTTTTTCCTCTTATGAGAAGACTGTTTACTTTCATCAAAAGAAGAAGAATAATAATAAGAAGAAGAATATGATGATGATGATGACGATGACGAGGATGGAGGATACCCTGGAGATTCTTCAGATTCTCCTCCTCCTTCAACTGCTTCAGTTTTTACCATTGTTTCAACTGGACCGCCTTCATTTTGATGAGGAGTTGCTATTCATTTTTCTAGGTCTTCCCATAATTCCTTAACCATATTTTTCATCTCAAGAAGCATCCTTCGAAATTTCTTATCAGCCTCAGAAACAAATTCTTCATGCACCATTTATTTCCTTCGAAATACACGTTCAATCTCAGTATTAAATTCTTCATGTGTGCCTTCACCTCACTTAGATTTGGACCTCGTAAGAATTTACTTGCAAATACACATCAAAACCATATTTGATACCAACTTGATACAGAAATCCTTAGATGAAAAAATAACTCTGAAATACACATAACATCCGACCAGATTCGGTAAACGAATATTGCTTGACTATTTGCAAAAAACACATGTGAATATGCTTACTTGTCCATAAACTTCGTTAATACTAATGAATACCTTGAAGAATAATGAGATAACACAACAAAAAAAAAAGAACTCAGATTACATATATGGATGACATATGTCACTACATCTTCAAAGTCCCTTTAGATAGTGTGACTATTCTCCATCATCTCAAAATGCCAAATTACATTTCAATATGGGCTTGCAAAAATCCAATTTAATGGACTCTATTTAATTCCACTACTCAAAACAAGATAATGAGTTCACCATTTAAATCCTTGCAAAATTATGATAGATTTGACTATAAATTCGACCAAATTCTGAACAGGCTCAATTACAACCTTTTCGACACGCAAAATAATGCGTTAAGATCTCATTAGTGACAATTTGGACTAAGAATTTTACAAATGACCTATAATCAAAAAATAGAATTCAAATTCATGAACCTTGTATAAAAACAAATCCAACAAGTATAAACTTTCCTAGGTGTCGATAACATACCTTATGACATGATTTGTCATGCAACACACGAACTAGGATTTTCCACACTCCCCTTTAAATATTATTTATTCTGTAGTTGTAACCAACTAGAGTTGGCAAAATGTTGGTTAGCAGAATTTGTTATGTTGTTGGGTATAATAGGATTTCTATGGTTCAAACCTCGTAGACTCTTATATATAGTATATATTTTTGTTTTAATGGTTATGTGGTTATAAACCATATGTTACATGCATTAGTTTTATTTTTATAGCCATATTAATATACGTGGGTGGTTGTAACTATATGTTAAATACCCCCTCACACATACCATGGTGTATATCTTGGTCACATGGAATAACATATTGTTATAGAAAGATTTTCCTCACCCCATGCAACTTTCCCAGAAGGCCTTTTCCATTTCCCTATGTAGACCTAAAGTCCCTTTTTGCACTTCCCAGAGATAAAATTTGTATTTTTTCACATATACGTGCCCTAACAACTATACAACATGCGTATATGAAGGTTGCACCATTACAGCTCGCGTACATCGGGTTTTTGCCCAAATTAAAAAAATGGTGTTGGGTTTCCATGTCACATCACGATATCCATGATCCTTGACCTTCCATATACTGGAAGCATTCCGAATCGACCCTTCAATTCCATTTGAAGTCTATAAATGGGCCATATCCAAGCTGTGGAAAGGAAGAGAGGAATTCAAATTTGGGAGAAAATTTACTTTGGAGAAATTATTCACTTCATATTGAGTCTGCATCCCTTTTTCCTTTTAAGTATGAACACATTGTTCAGCCCCCAAGCTCTTCCCTATTTGATGGAGAACCTCATTGTCTCTCTTATATTGGATTGCCTTTGGTGGAGGATTGAAGTGGTGGAGGCCCAGTTTGAAGGGACTTAGTTTCTCAGTTCTGAATGTGTCGACACGAAAGTTTGTCATTTATACACTTTTGTTGATGATATTTTAATAGAAATATTATTTTCTTGTCCAATTAATGTCTTGCAAATATTTGAATTGTTATTACATGGGCGTATTTGTTATGAATATTGATGGATTATGTTATTATATGTGCTAAATTTATATATTATCACCATATCACCATATGATCATGGTGCATAGTACAAAAGAGGTTGGGGATCATTTAAAATAAAGAGAGGATTAACCCGTTGTTACATTTGCAGAAGACCAGGACATCTGGCTAAGGAATTCCCTGGTGGAAGACCTAGTTGCCTCTGTTATAAGGATCTACACCATGAAGTGTTGGATTGCCCCAGAATGATTGCTAAGATTAAAGGAATGAATATGAATAAAGAAAATTCTATGGCAGATCGAGAAGCTATAGCAGAACCCCAGGAAGAATCAGAGAAAATATTGCTACAGATGAGAGAAACCTTGAATGACCACTAACATATTAGATTATCATAGATCTTTAAAGACAAGGAAATCCTTGAAGCAAGAATAGGAGACTTCGACATTGACTATGTTCTATATGAAGAAACACAGGTGAATATCATGACAAAGAGAACTTGGGAAGCTATAGGAATGTCTTCTATGATTCCTTCATTAGGGGGACTAGGGTTATTCAGAGGAAAACCAGTAAACCTGTGTGGAAGGCTCGCTCAGATACATATGACAGTCAATGGAACTTCAACGGAGGAAGATTTTATGATTATTAAATTTTTTTAAGACCGTGCCCCATTTACCATGTTAATAGGAAAACCTTGGATTGACAGAGCTCAAGCCAGATGAAAGGAAGAAGAAGAAGTTTTGAAGTAGAAGAAACAAGAATTAAAATATTTCATGACTAGAAAGATCGCACAATTGATTGAAGAACAAGAGAACAAATCGAAGATATTTGACACTAGATACCCTGATGTCGAAGCTGCAACAACACTAGAAGACCCACAAAAGACTGAAGTACTTACTCCAGATAAAGAAGAGGTAGTACCCTTGAATCCTAGGAAAGAATCTCAATAGCGCACAGTGACTATGTTAAAAGAAGATAAGAATCAGAATGGAAAAATACATACCGAGCTGAAGCTCACTGGAAAGGAGGCTAGAAATCTAAGTAAGAAGAGGGCTAAGATTGAAAAGCTATAGAATATTTTGGAGGGAACTTCGTAGAAAGAAAATTTACAGAATTGGAACTTCGTCGGGATATCAGAACAACGCCACATGGTACCTCTCCAGGGAGAATCAATATAGTCGTTGGGGCTGATATATCCATTCGAATCCCACTCCTAATGGGTCAAAAATCATTTACAGCTCGACACCAGACCATTGGGACGCACCATAATGGACAGAACAAGAGTTAATGAGGCCTCATACCTGGTACAAGCGAACCATTTCCGAGTTGCCTACTTATCCCGTTGTGCCATGCACGAAGAACACTTTTACTAACCAAGAGTTTTTCCCGCAGACTAAGTGAATTTTCTACAATGATCATTGCATTATTTATATTTTTTCTTGTGTCATATCTAAGTTCATCATGACCTTGATAATTTTAATCCCAAGCATGTATGTCTGACAAGCTCACCACAGTTGAAGAATAAGTAACGAAAGTTCTCCTCGAATTAATGACTGAAAGAGTCATGTCAGAGAGAGGAGTGTCTACAGGTGTACAAGCATCTTTGACGAGAGGACTACCGACCTCTCCGTCCACTGCTCGAGCTAGTTCGTCCCGGCAAGTGGATGAAAAGAAAACTAAGCATAGGTATGATCTCACGAATGCTAAGTTAATCCCGAGTATACTACCCACCTATCTACCACCTCTGAGTGGCTGATAAATCGAGACAGTGTGCCCAGAGATTTTGAGTATCTCTTGGTCACTACGTACCTCCTGAAGGGGATATGCACAGTTCGCATCGACCAAGATAAAATTGTAGCGTTGAAGTTTAGTGACTTCAACCTCGACAATAGGAAGGTCTATAGCATGCTCGCCCATATAAGTATCTGACCAGAACAAAAGGAAATAATTCAAATATAATTCCTCAATCATGGACCCATAACCTCACGCAGTCCACAGTGCTCAACGTCATGAAGATCCCGCACTTCGGAAGGCACCAAGAAGTGAACACATGCGTCAAGCTATTGTTGTCATGTTACCATGGCAGATACTTATGGTTAAACCATTGTATCATAGTGGATCTGACATTGATCAATTGGATCACAGGGATAAGCATGCAAGGCCTTACCCCACAAGACTTTTACCTGGGAAAAGCCATGGATTACGCTCTTGTGTAGAAGATTAAATACACCTACGAAGATGTCGATAAGGGCATGTGAGGCTACAAGGTAGCTTCTCTCCAGAGCGGTGCAGTGTGCCTCACCTGCCAATTGCTCGCAGGCAAGTTGGTGCGAAAGAATCGACCCACCCAAGTCACTAGTTTCGTAGTCGACCTTGCAGGGAAGTGTGCAAAAGGACTTCATATGAATTGGGTGCAGTACCTGGTAAACAAGTTGGAACTGGACTGCAGGGGAGCCCAAGATCAGGGATATGAATTCCACTTCAATTGGATATTGATCCTGATCGCTTTCATTTCATGGGAGATGCCAGAAGGTGCGACCTTCCCAGACATCGAGCCATTTGAACCTCTGGCCACGAAGTTTAGTACACTGTGGTACTCGAACGACATGAATAAACAGTGGCAATCAAATGTCATGTTCCATACATATTACAACTAGTTGAAGGTATCCATCTAGTCCGAACCTCATATGACCCTGAATACCCTCCACAGGTTTTGGCCCTTAATGAAATTCAGCGCGGACCGCCATTTTATCTACATCATAGTGCGCACAAATGGACATAAACAACAGCTGCAATCATACTACAAGTTGATGGAGGATGACTTGGAAGAGATTACTAAGGAATGGTTGGCAGACCTCCTTGTTCCAATGGACCCTGCGGAGATGCCTGATGTTGACAGTCTAGAAACTGTGCCGGATACAACTGTACCTAGCAAGATAAAGAAGACCAAAGAGGTCCATGATTTAGATATAGCATCTGTGAATACCACTTCCATCTCAACATAGCAAGGAGGAGATGGCAGAGAGATAGATTGGGTAGAATTTGAACAAAATAAAGGCGAGGTTACACCGCCTAGAGACAAGGAGGACCCCTCAAAGAAAAGGAAGTTTTCCCCACCGAAACCCTCATCCCAGAAGAAAGTGAAAGCAACCAGGACCAAATTTGAGACCACCCTCACTTCAGATGACTTCGAATTCATCATCGCAACACTCAACGATGCTTCATTGGAGATAGCATAGAAGTAAGAATATAATAAGGAGGAGGTGTTTAGTCGGATTAAGAATGAGCTCCAAGGGGTGCAGCAGGCATTACAGTCTAGCCGCGCAGTTTCTACTATGCCTCTGTCAACAGGAACAACAGAACTAGGTGATGAGCAAGCTCAACTACACTGCATCGCTAATACAGTCGAAGCTCACCTTCAATGAGCTCAGAATGAGAAAGAACAAGCCACCCAGGCTCTAGTGCAAGTACATAAATACCTTGAGGAGCAACATAGTGCCGCAGAATGGGAAAAACTTGCTCTGCAAGTGAAGTGGGATGAAGAAAAATCACAATTACGACAAAGCAAGGAACAGTTGCTCGTTGAGCAATGCGAAGTAAAGGAAATGGTTCACAAAGCACTTCTCTCTGTGACAATTGTCGAAGTAAAGGATGAAGAACAAGTTCCACAGCAAGTCGCACAACTTGAAGAGGTAATCCAACAGCTCCAACAATGCATAGCAAACTTGGAGCTCCGCACTGTGCCCGAGACCCCTCAAGATGTAAGAGACCTAAGGGAAGAAACTGCTTGAAGTGTAGTTGATAGACTAAAATATCTTGCCTTGAAGTGGAAGCAGCTGAGTAACTAGAGTGCCACATATATGAGAACCTCACTGAAAATCCAGAGTTACAGGCATTAGAGTCGCAACTCAAGGAAGCAAAACAACACACAAACACACTACAGGCGCAACTGAAGGCCTTGTCAGTCGTAGAAAGAATGAAGCGGTCTCAGGAGCAACGCACCACCCAACATCATATCCATATGAATCAAATAAGAGTGATGGAAGTTACTCAATGGATCCAACCAGTACAAGATAAAGTGTGCTAGTTATTCACATAGGTTGAAATCCGAGGAGCAGAGCTAGAATAGGTTGTCATTGCAGTAGAAAAATGCCTAGAAGGGCCTGTGAACAACACAATGATCCAAGAATTCACCGAGCAAGAGGTCATAGCACAATAGCAAGTCGAAGCAGATCGAGCCAAGCTCGAGGCCTTCAAAGTAAAACTGGTCAGATTAGAGTGACTCAGGACGAGTCACAGGTGAGTGTTGGGGGCCTGTTGGCCCTTGACCAAGTTTTGGGAGATTCTTGGTCATAGTGACCTATTTTGGGACTTTGACAACCTGTCGAAGGAGGAGCACAAGATGAAGTGGATATCACGAGATCTCGGCCCAATTTTGGATCCTTTTTGGGTTTTTTGGGAATATGTAATGGGAATGGGATGTCAGCCCATGGGTTTACCCATGTTTAGGCCTATTTTATATTTATAAATAGAAGGATAGGAAATGTAAGAAAAGGGGGAATAGTGCATCTAAGTGATGTGAATGTATGCTAATTACGAGTAGAGTCTGTAAGTGCTTTGTGCATGATTGTAAGAGACTTGCAGAGCTAAGTGAAGGTCCTTGTAGCAGATTGTGGAGGGCTTAGTGTTGTAACACAAGGAAGAAGGATCTAGCGAGCCGCATAGGTCTTCGGTCCTATGCGGAGTAAGGGTTTTGATGGATTTGTCTTGTAACCGATTGACTGAAGACAATAAATAAGAAGATTTGGTTGACGTAGCCCCAGGGTGGGGGTGAACCATGTAAACACCATGTTGTCTTGTTTTGTACTTGTCTTAATGTGTGTATGTCTTCTTTTTCTAAGTGATTTAATATGATTAGATAGATCTGCTTATGCTTAGTGCTAATGATATGTGAGAATATTATATCTGATCCATATGAATGTTCTTAGTGCTTTATTTGCTATATCTGACCTATCTATTGATGCTAAGTTCTTAAGTAAATTATAACAGTGTGAATGTTGTGAAGCCTTGCTTTATCAACGAAGTGATTAATGATTATATATTAAGGAACTGATAGTGCTAAGTGATTTATTAGGTAGTACAATCACCAATCTGTGTCCCAACTAAGGTTGTAGACACCTGAGTCTTGCAACCACCCTTTCCTTTACCTCGATTGAGACTTCATCTACTTCACAGGTGTTGCCAAAAGGGAGAGTAGTTAGGGATTTGTTGGTGCGCTGTTGTAGCGTTGAACCCTGGGTCTACCCCTATCCCAACACATCTGAGTTCCTCCAAATCATCAAGCTACTGCTTTGTAACTCATGCTGACTGATGAGAGATTCCTTAATGATCTCCTTGCAGCGGGTCTCCTTCCATCGAATTCAACCCATATATTCTATAAACGAGGCCTAGAGTCCTATGACTACCTAGAAGATTTCAGTCATTAGTGGAAGGTACTCTCACCATCGGCAGTTGGGAATACATCAATGTCTCTTCATCGATGGATTCTTCAAGTGTTCGACCTCAACACCTTTATTCACACTTGTTATAATTTATTTGGTGCTTTGATACCTACTTTCATTATCAGTAGAATGCCTTGTTTTTTAACCGTATACCTTAATGACGTGTAATCAAATGAAGTCTCATTGTGTTCGACCTCAAATCCTTTATTCACATGATGTAGACTTGCACCTTTGGTGGATAGTGTAGGTGATATAATATGGGTTGAGGGCTTAGGCCCTCAACCCTCAACCCTCTTTCCACCCAATTGTTACAATACCTAAATTTAAATACAACTCGCACCATAGATAGGTTAAGTAACAGTCATGTGGCATGTTGGTAGTGGAGACTTTGGTAAGGTTTATGAAGGTCAGGGGTTGGAATTCCATGGACTCCGTAGTTTTGCATAACTTGAACCATTAATGGCCAATGGGAGGTTACCACGTGGAAACCTCTCATTGGATCCCTTGTATCACATGTCAACAACTGATTAGTCCACTTAGATGTAAGATTTTCCCAGTCATCTCGCCAACTTTCATGCCATGCCACCTGTATGGTCATGTGTCACATGTTAGCGTTGCAATCGTGACATGTGTCACCTTGTTGAATTTTTTCTTGATTTGAATTGAACTTTGACCACTCATATCTTTTTCATATGAATTTTATTTGAATTAGAACGTTGTTGGAAAGCTAACGATGAACTATATGCAATGAGGTTGTTTTCTTGAACTTTTGAGATGGTCAAATTTTGATATTTTTTGTGTCCTTATGGTCCTATGTGAGCATTTCGGATCCTCCTAGATCTCTGTGAGTGTTCCTAGATCCTCTTGGATCATTGTGTTCCAATTTAACCCATTGGAATTACAAACATTTAGCTAAGTAGTTAGCTAAGTCCTTTTTCATTCCTTGCTAATAGAACAATTTATTAGTGGCTGTGATCATTTTTGGGTAACCAAGATGACCAATATATGGTATTTTATGTAGTTCATCCATGATGAACGTCTTCAAGTCGTCACAATTTAGGATGTAAAACCTGCCTTTGTAAGTTAGGAGGCCATCACTCATCAATTGAAAATCAACATACTTCAGCCCTATGAGTTCTTGTTCGAGATATGTCTTTATAGTCTTGAAACGTTCACTTACTTATTATGCACTTTGAACTCTTTCCTTGAGGTTTGTTTCACAGGTGGTTACAACTACCAAGTGGATCACTTTCATGCTTCTACCGAGGGCATTGATCACTCTATTTTATTTCTCTGCAATGTGTTTTATCTCAATATCAAACACACCGATGAGAGATTTCCACCTATATTGACTAACATTTAATTTGGGATGGTAAAATAAATACCTCAACCCACTATGGTCTGTCATGAGCACAAATTTTCTGCCGAGGAGGTAATGTCTCCATATTTTTAAAGCATGCACTATGGAGATAACTCCAGGTCATGGGTCACATAATTTATTTCATGTTTATTCAATTTTATGGATTCATAACATATTGCATGGCTTTCCTGGATGAGGACTCCTCTGAGTCCTTCCTTGCAGGCATTGATGCACATAAGATGTAACATATCCATCCACCAATAGGCTAGGCCATGCCACTACTTAGACACTTTACTTATCTCTGAAACCATATTGTAACATACCCAGCTTCTATTCTGAGCTATGCCACATAAGTTTTTCTAGTTGCATGCATTTAAAACATACACACACAACACTCTTGTGGAATCTTTATATATAAAACGTAACAAACAAATACATTACGTAAATGCAAAAATTCACATTGAAATAACAGTAACATAGACATGCAACATATAAAATAAATACCCAAAAACCTACAGACAGTTATAACCACACATATGATAAACCCATAAAATAAACACGTAGATAACAATGCCGCATGTAAATTTACCACACAATTGGCACTTATCTTGGTAGGAATGTCACCAGCTGCGTGCAGAGCTTCCACGAACCTCCCAGACTTAGACCACAGTATTCATCACTCTCAATAGTGAGTCACCCCCGAGCTGGGACTAAACTCCACCCGGGTAAACAGTTCTTAACCAGGCTAATGGCTCATGGAAAACAGGAAAGACTCTATCTCAGGTGCTCACTCAACTAACAACCTATAGTCCCTCATTCCCCACATGCCTGTCCCACCCAAGAAAGTGTGCCCCTTCTCTGCTCAATAGTCCCTCGACTGCCCCACTTTCCTTTCAGGGCTTTAGCAACAAGCTGGACAGGAAGTCTCAGAGATCTGTAGCTGTAGTTTAGCACATTCAGGAAATCAATTCCCAGTAATTCTCTCGCCCAGAGAGAAATTTCTCATGGGCCTGACAACCCGCCTCTTCAATATCCCACAGGCCTAACAACCTGCTTCTTCAGTCCCACTCCCTAGCTAACCAGCTACACCAACCTCTGTGGCCATGGATACAAGCTCAGTATAGTGACTGAAAGTCTGGAGGATAACTGACTGTGTGAATGAAAATGGTCATGGAATCATGGTTGAATGATGGAAGGAATCATGGAAAAGATGATAGTAAGAATGTTGGGGATGGTGTGAAAATGAACTAAGTCCCAACAATATGTATGCATGTCCCCAACTTGACACTTGTCATGTTGGGAGCTACTTTGGCCCACTTGTCCCCAACGTTGGAACTTAGGATAAACTAATTATCCATACTTTATGATTTAAGAAATATTAATATAATATTCCTTTTTGGCTCAAGCTCCCTAGATTAGCCCCTTTCCTTAACTTAGCCCCTCCCTTTCCCTAACTAGTGGAGTTTAGTCCCCCATCTCTTTTATCGTGGTCGGTCTCCGCGCAACGATGTATTTTATATTAAATATGAGACATGTACAAAAACAGGCGCACTGGCCTTTAACATCTAGGCTCTCCAGCCTAATCAAAACATAAGCATCCTAGATTATAATAACTAGCTCACCAGCCTATAAAACATATCTTATACACAAAGGCTCCCTGGCCTCAACATCGCGTGCACTTAATATGCCGCGCATAGTATCCTAGAATGTGCACAATTCCTTATTTTACTGCGCAATACATGCGCGCACTATGCCATGAATGTGCATACAAAAAATGATATCAAAACAACTCACCATCTTAAGTACATTTGTATTTACATTTACAATTGGGTTTAGCCTTAGGGATATTACAATCCCCTCCATTTATTTATGCACTATCCTTAGTGCATACTGTACCCATGTACAACTAAATTTTAAAAATCCTCAAAAAGTTGTGGGTATTTTGCTTACATTGCATCCTCATGCTCCCAAGTAGCATCCTTAGGACCGTACCAGATCCATTGGACCTTTACAAGCCTTATGGCTTGATTCTGGAGCTGTTTGATTTTCTGGTCTAGAATTCGCATCAGATGCACTTGAAAAGCGCCTTCTTGCTTCACCTGAATCACATTCCAATCAATAACATGATTAGTGTCATGCATATATTTCTTTAGCAATGATATATGGAATACATTATGAACAGGCATAGATGCAGGCAATGCAATCATATAAGCTACTGGACCAATCCTCTCTAGGACTTCAAATGACCCACAATAGTGAGCTGCCAACGTTGAACAATTTCCCAACTTCATAGAACTTCTGTTGGCTTTCACTTTCAAGAATACATGGTCACCCACTTTAAATTCCCTGTGAGTTCTGCCCTTATCCACATAGATTTTTTTCTTGTCCTAAGAAGCCTTTAAATTTTGTTTTATTTTCAACATTTTCTCTTCCATTTCCCTGAGAAAATCTAGCCCAACCACTACTCTATCTGCTGGGTTATCCCAGCTTACCGGCGTGTTGCACTTTCTGCCATAAAGTGCCTCAAATGGGCTCATATTTAGAGATGCTTGGTACCCATTGTTATAAGCAAACTCTACCAAGTTTAGGTATTCTTCCCATTTTGATGGTTTATCCATCACATACATCCTCAACATATCCTCAATCACTTGATTCACCCTCTCTGTTTTTCCATCTGTTTCTGGATGATAAGCTGTACTAAAATTCAAATTTGTTCCAAATCCATTAAATAATCCCTTCCAAAATTTTGAGGTAAATTTTGGATCTCTGTCAGACACAATTGTCTTGGTTATGCCATGTAATCTAGCAATTTCTCTCATATAAACATCAACAATGTTCGCTTCCTTGTGAGTGAGCTTAATTGGAATAAAATGGGCATCTTTAGTAAGCTTATCCACCACTACCATGATAGAATCATGTTGCTTATTTTTTCTCTGCAGTTTGGTAATGAAATCCATGGTTACAACTTCGCATTTCCACTCAGGAATGGGTAATGGTTGTAGCAAACTAGCTGGGTGTCTATGCTCAGCCTTTACTTTTTGACATTCCAAACATCTGGCAATAAAATCAACAACCTCTTTCTTCATGCCTAGCCAATAATATTGGCTCTTGACAGCTACAATAGTTTTCTGATATCCTGGGTGCCCAACATAAGGCACATTATGCATTTCTCTCAATATTAGATTTTTCGATTTCTGGGAATTTGTTACATAAATTATGCCCTATACATGAGAATTTCATCCTTATCTAGCTTGTATTTTCCAATTTTCTACTGCAAATTACCTTGTTGTAGTTTTGCCACTAAATCCTTGTATTGTAAATCTGATTTGGCAATCTCGATAATTTCGTGTTTCAAATCTGATTGATACATGCTAATGGTTGTAGCATGCATTTCATGCACTCTTCTGTTGAGTGCATCAACCAATTTATTCTCTTTTCCCTTGATATGCTTTATATCAAAGTCATATTCGCTTAGAAATTATAACCATCTGCTTTGTCTAGCATTTAGAGTTGGCTGATCAAACAAATATCTCATACCATTGTGGTATGTCCTCATCTCAAACCTTTTCCCCATGAGGTAGTGTCTCCATTTCTTCAAGGCATGTACTATGGTTTCCAACTCTAAATCATGAGTGACATAGTTTCTTTCTTGCTCCTTCAGCTTCCTTTAATCATAACATATAAAAAACCCATTTTGACCGAGGACTCCACCAAGTCCCTCTTTACATGTATCTGTGAATACCATGAAGTCTTCATTTGGGTCTACTATCCTTAATATTGGAGCACTTGTTAGTAATTGTTTCAAGTGTTGGAAACTCTTTTCACAATCCAATGTACATTGAAACTTCACACCTTTTCTTTGCAAGGAAGTGATTAGGTGTGCTATCTTTAAGAATCCTTCAATAAATATTTTGTAGTAGCCTGCAAGACCCATGAATGATCCGACCTCTATCACATTCTTTGGCACTACCCATTCTCTAATGGCTTCTATCTTCTCAGGATCCACTGCTATCCCATCCTTTGAAATGATATGTCCCAAATAGTGAATTTGCTTCTGATAAAATGAGCACTTGCTCAATTTGGCATACAATTGATGCTCCCTTAATAATTGCAAAACCATCCTCAAATGATGTTCATGCTCTTCCTCTGACTTGGAATATATGATAATGTCATCCAAAAAGACAATGACAAACTTGTCTAAATATTCTTGGAAAACACCATTCATTAAGCACATGAAAACAACTGGTGCATTTGATAACCCAAATGGAATCACTGTGAACTCATAATGACCATACCTTGTCCTGAAAGCAGTCTTTCTTATATCATCCTCTTTAATCCTTACCTGATGGTATCCTAACCTGAGATCTATCTTTGAAAATATCTTTGCATCCTTCAATTGATCAAAGAGATCATCAATCCTTGGCAGAGGATACTTGTTCTTCACAGTCACTTTATTCAACTGTCTGAAATCAATGCACAATATTAATGTTCCATCTTTCTTCTTCACAAACAAGACTGGGGCACCCCAAGGTGACACACTTGGGCGTATATACCCCTTCTTCAGAAGCTCTTCAAGTTTCATTTGCAACTCCTTCATCTCTGGTGTACTCATTTTGTAAGGAGTCTTTGACACTGGAGCTGCTCTAGGCATTAGATTTATAGAGAAATCAATGTCCCTCCTTGGGGGTAGTCCTGGTACCTCCTTGAACACATCTTCAAAATCTTCTAGGACTGCATAATCTTCCAAATTTGGCACCTTATCTTTAGGTGTCTCTTCCATATGAGCTGCAAATATTTGACACCCTTTTCTGTAGCATTTCTTCAGCTGGAATGCTGAAATCTCCCTGATGGTTACTGCCCTAGGAATTCCCTGCACTTTCCTTATTTTCTCTTCCTCATCCAAGCAAGTAAATGCTTTTTTATGACATTCTAGGAGAGCATGATGTTGTTCTAACCAATCCATCCCAATTAGATAGTCATAGGAACCTAAAGGAAAGATGTTCAAATCTACCTTGGTGTTCAGTTCATTCATGTCCATAAGAAATGACTTAACCATCTCATTAAATTTTCTTCTAGCTCATGTAGCCATCTGCACCAAATAAGATTTCCCATGCTTGCTTCTTGGCAAATGCAAACTTTCCACCATCCTAGGATATATATAACTATGACTAGCTTCTGAATCAATTAAAATAGCAATGGTTTGGTGGTTGATAATACTTTCCACTTCAATCATATGTGACTAATACTCTGCTTGCTTGTTGTCGAGGGATACATAGATCCTAGGTACCTTTCTTCCCATGTCCTCCATTGTTTCACCTTGTTGTACATTGTGAACAATCCTCCTTTTTTCACCTCTGTGAGGACAATATCTGAACATGTGATCCCCTTTACAACCCCAACATTGAATAGGTGGTTTCCTTGGCCTTTGAATCCCTGTGTCAATCGTTCTGGGTTCTTTAGGAGTTTTTTGTCCCTAAGGATTGTTTCTGAAGAATGGTGGCGTATATCCCTTCTTCCTCTGATCCACCTTGAATTTCTTTTTGTCTTCCCAATCTTTTTGGAATGTTGGCCTTGATTTTTGTTGATCATATAGGCATTTAGCTCACCTTATGGTCTCCTCCAATGTCTTGGGATCATCATACTGTACTGTATTTTGTCACTGTTAATTGATGGCAATCCACTCAAATACCTTTGAATCTTTATTGTCTCATCCTTGATGAAAGAGACATACTGCAACAGTTCTAAAAACCTTCTCTCATATTCATCAATGGTCATAGCCCCAAGCTTGAGTTGAAAGAAATCTTTCATTTTCTTGTCATAGTATCTCTTAATCAAATATTTATTCTCAAAATACCTTATGAACTCCCTCCAAGTAACACTTTTCTCTTTAATGTGTTGCACCTGCACAAGCTGATCCCACCACATGGATGCCTTTCCTTTGAGTTGATAGATGACAATTCTACCTTCTACATGAGAAGAATAATTATGCAATTGGAAATACTTTCTCATGCCCAACAACCATGTTTCTGCATCTTCATCCTTCTTGTGCTCATCATCAAATGTAGGAGTTTTGATTTTGTTCATTTCTCCTCATAGCTCATCCACCCCAAACCTCTTGTGATTTCTAATAGGGGATGGAATTGATTTGCTATCTCATCTCTTGTTGGAATTCCTCGAGGAGTGGTGGTGATGCCTGCTAACACTTCTTGTTTTTTCTTTTCTCATTATGAGACCTGTGATTTCTTGACTTGCTCGAGCCACTCTCCTTATCCAATTTATTTTCTATTCTATTCAAGATCTCCAATAACTTCATGTTGAAGTCATCCTACTGCTCCTTTGCTCTCATAAGCCTTTCATTATCAATTTTATGGCTTTGAACATCCTTCTGTAAATTTTTAATGGTCTCTGCCATATTCATGTTTTCATCCCTTTCTTCTCCATGTCCATTGAAGTTTGTTCCTTCAATCCTCAAATGGACATCCATCCCTCTGACTTCATCTTCCTAGATGTAATTCCATTGTACCTCTTCCATTACTCTGGACTCTAAGCCGATCTTGATCTAGTTGTTGTTAACTCTACAAAATGTGCAGCCAACAAAACTTTGTCAGGCTAACTGTTTCAACAATTTCATGATAATATGAACCATTCCGGTTCAATAATATATATCAGAATTCTTTCTTCTGATTTCCTGGAAATTTGAATGCCTTGATCAATTTTCTGGGTGGATGATTATATTCCACTGTCTAAGACCTTTCCAACGCCTACTCACATGCTCAATTCTGAGTCTTGAGCAAAATTTATGGCTCCATGGAGCTAGTTGGGTCTTACAATTTACCCTTCACTATTTCTGTTGTATCTTTCTCATAAAAGCTCTGTTTGATGAACAATTTACACCATTAGAAAGATCTATCTGATCTCTTTTATTTGAGATGCAAAGAAAACATGTGCCTTGGCACACTCTATTCTCGTGGTATTTGACTTGCTAAAAATGTTCTTAAGGCCCTCAAAAAACGCGCTGCAAAAAGGTGATGTTCAAACGATATAAAACATCGCGGAAAATTGTTGGTTTCTGTTGTTCTTCACCCTTCAAACAACTTCACGTGCACAAATTTCAATTTGTGCACCCATATTTTCCATGTGCTACAACCTCACAAGGTAAATCATGCTTCATGCACTTTAAAAACCACTATGTATCACTTCTTTGTCGCGCCAATAACTTGCACGCACTTTTGTGTCACGCACCGATATCTACCGCGTGCAGTTTTGGTTCTTGCACTATTACCCGTTGCGCGCAGTTTTGTATCAAGCACTGATATTCCACATGCATCTCTCTCTATGCATTGCACCATGCCAAATTTTAGTATGCCCCCACCGCACATCAATACTCTGCGCGCTCCATATTAAACTATCGCGCGACAACATATACCCATATTGCGCGTGTGCCAACCAAACTCCTCTATGCTCTGCCAACACTGCATACACCCTACGCGTCATTATTATGTGTGTGTACACCGCACACACCTTCGTATGTGTGTGCACTCCGTGAAATGCTAAATTTAGTGCATGCACCCTCACACCAATATTTTTCCCTCGGGCGTCAAAATTTAGTGCACACATCAGCACACCAATACCTTGCCGCGCAGTGCCGAATTCTACCTATCCCGAGCGTTTCACTACGCCACATGAATTTTTTGGTGTGCCCAACTATGCACATTCACCTTTATGTGCATCGATTCCTCGTGAATTCCACTGCAGAAATTGGGGTTTTTTCCTAACTTTTTCCCAATTTACCATAGACGCTCTACAAACTGAAATTTGGCCACTTTGAAATAACTCTTCTATGAAATTTCGCATCAACTCAACTTGCTCAGCCCATCCAGGCTCAGTGTTGAAAAATGAAGCTCTGATACCAATTTGTAACATCCCCAGCCACCAATAGGCCAGGCCATGCCACTACTTAGACGCTTTACTTAGCTCTGAATCCATATTGTAACATACCCAGTTTCTATTCTGAGCTATGCCACATAAATTTTTCTAACTACATGCATTTAAAACATACACACACAATACTCTTGCAGAAGCTTTATATATAAATTGTAACAAAAAAACACATTACGTAAATGCACAAATTCACATTGAAATAACAGTAACATAGACATGCAACATAAACATGAAATACTAAAAAACTTACAGACAGTTATAACCATGCATATGATAAACCTATAAAATAAACACATAGATAACAATGCAACCTGTAAATTTATCACACAATTGGCACTTATCTTTTTAGGAATGTCACCAAATGCGTGCAAACCTTCTATGAACCTCCCAGCCTTAGACCACACTGTTCATCACTCTCAACAATGAGTCACCCCCGAGGTGGGACTAAACTCCACCCGGGTAAAGGGTTCCTAACCAAGATAATGGTCATGGAAAATAGGAAAGACTCAGTCTCAGGTGCTCACTCAACTAATAGCCTACAGTCCCTCATTCCCCACATGCCTGTGCCACCTAAGGAAGTGTGCTCCTTCTATACTCAACAGTCCCTCGGCTGCCCTACTTCCCTTTCAGGGCTTCAGCAATAGGCCGAACATGAAGTCTCAAATCCCTATAGATGTAGTTTAGCACCTTTAGGAAATCAATTCCCAACAGTTCTCTCACCCAGAGAGAAATTTCTCACTGGTCTGAAAACCCACCTCTTCAATATCCCACGGGCCTGACAACCCGCTTCTTCAGTCTCACTCCCCATCTAACCAGCTACACCAATCTCTATGGCCATGGTTACAAGCTCGGTATAGTGACCAGAAGTCTGGAGGATAATGGACTGCGTGAGTGAAAATGGTCATGGAATCATGGTTGAATGATTGAAGGAATCATGGAAATGATGATCGTAAGAATGATAGGGAAGGTGTGAAAATGAACTAAGTCCCAACAATATGTATGCATGTCCCCAACTTGACACTTGTCATGTTGGGAGCTACTTTGGCCCACTTGTCCCCAACTTTGGAACTTAGGATAAACTAGTTATCCATACTTTATGATTTAATAAATATTAATATAATATTCCTTTTTGGCTCAAGCTCTCTAGCTTATACCCTTTCCTTAACTTATCCCCTCCCTTTCCCTAACTAGTGGTGTTTAGTCCCCCATCTCTTTTATCGTGGTCGGTCTGTGCGCAACGATGTATTTTATATTAAATATGAGACATGTACAAAAACAGGCGCATTAGCCTTTAACATCTAGGCTCTTCGGCCTAATCAAAACATAAGCATCCTAGCATATAATAACTGGCTCACCAGCCTATAAAACATATCTTATACACAAAGGCTCCCTGGCCTCAACATCGCGTGCACTTAATATGCCATGCATGGTATCCTGGAATGTGCACACTTCCTCATTTTACTACGCAGTAAATGCAAGCACTATGCCATGAATGTGCATACAAAAAATGATATCAAAACAACTCACCAGCTTAAGTACATTTGTATTTACATTTACAATTGGGTTCGGCCTTAGGGATATTACACAAGAAAATCCTTGTTTGGGTCTACAATTTTCAGCACTAGGGAATTGGTTAAGAGGTGTTTCAGCTGCTAGAATCTTTCCTCACACTTTGGTGTCCAGGAAAATTTAACTCCCTTTCTCTGTAGAGAGGTCATTGGGTGACCAATCTTGGAAAACCATTTTATTAATCTCCTATAGTATCCTGATAAGCCCATAAAGGATCTAAAATAAGTTACATCTTTTGGTGTAGGCCAATCCATAATGGCCTTAATCTTATCGGGGTTAACTGCCACCCCTTTATCAGAGAAAACATGGCCCAATTAGTGGACTTACTTTTGGAAGAAGTCACACTTTGTAAGCTTCACATAGAGCTTGCGATCTCTTAGTACTTGAAGTACTAAGTTGAGATATTCCTCATGCTCTTCCCCGCTCTTTGAATAAATTAGGATATCATCAATGAAAACTAAAATGAATCTATCCAATAACTTGTTGAGTACGCTATTCATCAAGCACATGAAGGTGGTTGGTGCGTTGGTAAGCCCAAATGGAGCCACCACAAATTCGTAATTCCCATACCTTGTCCTAAAGGTCATTTTGTGGTTGTCTTCATCCTTAATTTATACTTTATGGTACCCATATCTCAACTCAATCTTGGAAAATATTGTAGCACCCCTTCACTGGTCAAATAAGTTGTCAATTCTTGGCAAGGGATACTTATTATTAGTTTTCATTTTGTTAAGTTGTATTTAGTCTATGCACAACCTGAGTGCGCCATTCTTTTTCTTCATAAATAAAGTTGGTACTCCCCAAGGAGACAAACTAAGATGAATATAAACGTTGTCTAACATTTCCTTCAGTTGCAATTTTATCTCAACTAGTCATAGGGTACTCATCCTATAATGTGATATTTACATTGACACCACTCTAGGTACTATTTCTATTGAGAAATCAATGTCTCTTCTTGGAGGTAGACCGGGTACCTCTTCAGGAAACACATATTTGTATTCTCTCAGTATAGGATGGTCTTCTAGGATTGGTTTATGGTCCTCAACTGAGTTCATTACTTGTATTTCATAAAAGGGACATCCTTTCCTGCAATACTTCTTCATTTGAAGGGATGATATTTGTCTCATTGAGATAGGATTTTTAATTGCTTGTGGGGTTCTTCTCTTCCTTTCCTCATTTTCATAGTCTAAGGTTTTGTTATAATTTTTCAACTTGGCTTTGTGGTAATCCAACCAATTCATATGAATCAACATTTCATAAGACCCTAAGGGAAGTATGTTCAAGGTTTCTTGGGTAGACATCCCATTCATAATGAATTGCCATGCTGCTATGACCTTTGTTACCTTTCCTTTTGTTCTAGTGGCTAGTTGCACCATCCATTGTTTAGCATGTTTTACTTGCGTTAATTTACATTTCTCAAAAATTTTAGGAGAAACATAACTCAAATTAGAACCAGGGACAATTAGAATAGAAACAATATGGTTGGCTATCATACCTTCCATTTCCACCATTGAGGCTTAGTGGTCTTCTTGTGTATTATCTAAGGCTGCATGAATTTTTGGTACAATCCTTGACACATCATCAACTGTGGTAGCCTCTTAGACATCGTAGACTCTTCTACTATCTGTATTCCTATGAGGGAAGTCCATCAAAAAATGTTCTTCTCCGATACCCCAACATTTCATTGGCTCTTTCTTTATACTCTCAGTCCTTTCTGGGGCTGATCCAAAGGTTTTGTTTCCACTCTGAGATGGAAAGTTATGTTGATTCACAATTTTAGTAGGAAGGATCATCCTATAATTCTTCCCATAATTATTAAACCTTGAGGGTTTAACACCCTTCTTCTTTAATCCCATTTTACTTTTCTTCTTCCAGTCCTTGGGATATTTTTCCTTGTGGTTGAATTGCTCATAACAATACCTAGCTTTCCTAATGGCATATTCCAAGGTCTTAGGTTCATCAAACTGAATTTTGTTTCAGAAAGCTTGAGGAAACCCACTAAGGAATCGTTGCATCTTCATCTTTTATTCCTTTATATAGGGCACATACCTCAACAACTCCATAAACTTGTTGATGTATTCATCTATGGTGAGATATCCTAGTTTGAGTTCATAGAACTCCTTAGGACTTTCGTCATAGTACCTTTCAATCATGTAATTCTTCTTGAAGTATTTTTCAAATTTTCCTCAAGACAAATCCTTCTCACAGATTCCCTTTACATTTCTAAGGTCCTCCCACGAGATAGAGGCCTTTTCATTTATGTTAAATATAGTTATTCGGGATTTCAAATTTTTAGAGTAGTTATGAACTTTGAAATACTTCTTCAGGATAAGTATCCAATCTTGTGTTTCTTCCCCCTTTTTAATTTCTCCATAGAAAGTGGGTGGCTTGGATTTCTTGAATTCTTCAGGGTTACCACCCTTGGAGTGGTTCCTCTTCTTTCTTTTCCTCTGATAATGTGAACCAGTCTCACTGCTAGACAGTTCCTTGGAGCTTTCTGCCCCTTCACTAGAGGAATGTTTAGATGAATCTTTTTTTTGGCATGCCTCTTGGATCCATGCCAAGCCTTCTTTGGAGTGTGTCTTCTTTCATTACTGCTTTCAGGACCATGCCTATGTATCTCAGGAAAAATATGGGTTTTCACGGGCTAGTGTTTGTCCACATTACTAGTTGCTGACCCATGTCATAAATATATCTATATATCTGATAGAATTTGCAGTAGGAATGCATTTAATTCAATTCTTTTCCTTCTCTTTCATCAGCCTGTCATTATCAGCCTTAAATCTCTGCATCTTTGCCATGATACTTCTCATAGTCTCATCTAGATTTGGAGGGGTTTCTAATGCTCTCCCTTCATCAAATTCTTCTACTTTGTTATGGGAGCTCTCTCCCCATTCACGATATGTCACCATCCTTTCACTTATAGCTTGTATGGAATGTCACTGACTGGTTAAGTGTTGATAAAAACACTTTATGTTATATCATTATCTTCCATCTTATAAACAACATAGGAGATTTTTATAAAAGAAAATAGATTCATCATTAAACATATAACAACAAACCACATTTTATTTTTATTCATGAAGGAGAAGCATATAGGCTCATGCCTTTTTTCCAGTAATAAGGTTTAAAGTAAATCCTCATGAATAATAATGTAGGGACATTATCAGTCTTGAGATTTTGGGTGTTGATTTGTTTGCACAATGAAATTTGTTGGATTTATATGATAGGTAAACTAGTGACTTAGGAATCGTTAGATCAAAATGTTGATTTAATATCCATTGTTGGATTGTGACATCCCTGGTCCAATCCTTGGTGGTTAATTTATAATCGTAATTGTTGATCACGGTCGAATCAACGATCCTCATAATTATATATTGTGGAAACATAGCCATGGATCATATGTAAGGATCAACAATTCATATTAAAATATCCCACTCAATTTACACGTGAGTTAATAGAAGGATACTCCACACTAGTGGTTTCAGAATATCCACTAAGGGACATGTGATGGTCAATAAATCCACAACAACGCTCTTGAGGGAGGTTTTATTTCCACCTCCTGACCTCCCGCTATGCTACATGAAAATACCTCTTGGTGAACATGGTAAAGCACTCAAAGACTTAAGATCTTGGTTATATGTCTAGTAATTATTAGGCCCTTATGAATAGGGTAGGGTAGCATACCCTCCCCCTTATAAATTTCTAACAAAATTTATTTGAATCTTTCGTGATCGCTAGCAGGTCAAGTATAGTTTCCTGCTTTGATACCACTTTGTAATAGACCCAACCTCATAATTAGAGTTTAAGGGAATGGGGTATACAAATTTCATTCCCTTAATCCATATTAGAATTTCCTTTCGATAGAACCATCATATTTTTCTCATCAAGATATTTCTAATGACCTTAATTTTTCCCAAAACTGAGCTATGGATTGAAAGTTATGGCTTCTCAATTGTTTTTTCAAACCTCATTGACCAGTGCCTCGTCATTGCCATGTGGATGCCTATCCCAAATTTCAATCGATGTGGCATGACTGGGGTTCCGATATGGCACTGACCACAAATTTTTTCGAACCCTGGTTTCAAATCCCATAGAATCTCTAGTCACCGTCATTGGGATTTTATTTCCATAAGTAAAAAAGACTCAACCACAAGTTCTAATGATGATCTGCTAGTCGATATTACTCTAGATCTGACGGTCCATGTGCATCTCATCCAATGACTCTAATTGAGTCAACAATTAAAAAGTTCTCGACACTGAATTCTCACTCTTCCACTATTCTATACTATGACAATATTACCCTCGGATCAAGGGGCCTGATTCTCTGGACCGCAGATCCAATGATCCTTGTTGCATCATTGATTGCCTCCATCATTGTTGGTATTATTAGAAAACACATTACAAACAACACCTAACCTTTMCAATCCATTCCATCTACGACAAATGAAAATCCAATAGTCTGGACCTAACAGGGCCCAACCTTGACCTTACGACAAACTAGGTGCYGACATATATTGTCCTCTGGATGTGTTGGCATGCCGCACCACTCTTGACAGAATCATCCATTTATATAACCTATAATGGGTTATTTGGAAATCCACAGTGGATATATTAACTCTAAATCACCCCCAATTAATGAATATCATTACATCACCAATGCCTTCATCGTCGACAATGTTCTTAACCACCACATAGCCTTGTTGACCTTTCAAAATTCAACGAATGACCCCCATATTCTTGGATTTTCACCTATGTGTGCCAAATCCTCTTGACACATAGCGTCATCTCTGCATGACATGTGGAATCCATATTTCCCATAGAATATTCCCCATAGGTTCCAAATCACCATGACACGTGGCACTCATGATAAGGATTTGGTGTGAGTTCATTAGGTCTTTCTGTCCCCTTTTCTCGTACGTCCCTAGGTCTTGGGTGATTCCTAGGGAAACCCCTGTCACCCCAAGACACGCTGGTGAGAAATGTGGAACTCACTCCATGTCATTACCATCCCCTCACTATGCCAAAATACCATGGCATAATCACTACTCAACACGTGGACCTCCATGTGTACTTGACATGGCATACATGTCGTCACAGATGCACTTGGATTGTTTGTCCAGGTTTTGAAAGCCATCTTTCCCATGCCACGCTAGCCGCCTCTCTGTCATACTAACATAACATATTCTCTTATTCACATTCAAATGATACCATATTGATCTACGACAGATGTTAATCTGGGGTTAATCCCCGATGAATAGTCCAGATCATCCCTGGAACTCCATTTTCATAATGCCTCCACTTCAACATCCAAAAACACTTTGACCATGAGTCTCCATGGATTCTATGCCTTGTGATATATGGATAAGATCTAATCACCCTTCAAAATACGATGTCTATGATGGTACTAGTTCTTATATTCCATCATAATCCGACCTCCTCCGTCACGATGGATATGAAAGTCCATAAATTTCCACAACAACCCTACGACAGATCAATGATCCTCATTGATTCAAAGTGCCTACTCCATAGGATTCATATCCAACTCCAATGGAGGGTCAAGATATCACCATTCCTACAAATCTACATTCAATATCAGATCTCACCCCTGCTCTGACAGAGGGCCCAAATTTAACCGCTATGCTAAATAAATGGCCATGATCCTTCTAAGCGAATTGGGGATTTCCACTGACTTAACACATGAATTCAGACTTAGCCACTTTCACATAAGTCTTTTTTTGGGTCCTTTACAAGTATTACTACATCTCTAGGATGCTATCGCTTTTCCAAGAAAATCCATGGCTTTCCCAGAGTCCCTTTATATTACCCCATTTCTAAAGAATTATTGGTTTCATGAGTTCCAATACCATGATGTACAATTATACACGTCGATATATATATATATATATATATATATATATACACACACACATACACACACACATATATATTCATATGATAATGATACAATAGTACATACAGTTGGTAGGGTGTCTCTCTACTTGAGTTATTTTGAAGATTCGAGTTATTTACCTACTCGAATGACTGTATAAGTTCAAATCCTTTCCACATTTACCAATATCACAAGCTTTTCTTAGAAATATACTTGCAGTTATTTCACAAAGAATAAAGATACTACCCAGATTCACAAACATAGGACCATCTCCATAAGTTCACAATCAATTTCATGTGTCATACATTCAAATCCAAAATCATCATATTTCCCATTCATACATTCAAATCAATACAAAGGAAAATAACAAGTTACTTATCTACAATTTTTTAGATACACTGGCTATTATTGAAGGTTGAGCTACTATCCACCCAAACAAAGGAAATATTGTGCTAATATTTGCTATAGCCAACCACCCTCGGGCTAGGGTATGATTCCATGAGAGGATTTCTGCAAGATTTTTTAGGGAGTGTTTGTTAATTCTACTCTTCCTTGTTACTTGAACCAAATATCTCCCTCTATCTAATTCCATTTTTCTCGGTCTATGCCCATTCATGTGTGTCTTGTATTTGTCCCTGGACCCTTGTTTTCATGTCTTGTCCCCCACAACCTCATGTGTAGTGCCAAAATTTTCTCGAGGGTACTCTACCTATCCTTCCTTAATTTTCCAAGGGAATTATTCCAACTACTACCTTGACTGATAATCAATATCCAAGGTTAAGGATATTTCAATTCTGCACTATTTTAATTAGAGAGGGTACTTTCTAGAAGAGTCATCTCAATCAATCATTTCCTCCCTCTTTCACCATTCCCCTCATAGAATCGTAACCTTTGAAGGCCATCCCTTCATCAGTAGTTCAACATTTCTCTATTGCATTAATAATCAAATATGCACATTAAAAAATAAATTAAAGTCCATTGTCTTCATGTGATCACATAACATGTCTATTTATAGTTTGTTCATGATATTGCTTATATTTACAGACTGAGGGAAACAAGGGGTGTTACACAAGAGTTAGGTTTTTATTTTGTTTTATTTTTTACCTTTTTCTCAGGTTATTGGTGCCATTGCTAGTTTTCACCAGTTCCCTACTCCATGATTCTTTTAAGGGTTTTTTTCATGGGGAAGGTTTTATTATATATCTAATGTTTCCTCCCATGAGGTTTTCAATCAAATCCCTTCCCTTGCTGCCTTAGTGAGGTTTTCACCAAGGAATTTTATTCCTCTTTATTTATTTGTTTATTTTTCAATAGGCCTTGGAAATTAGAATGGGTTGAGGGAATTGATGCTCTCAACCACATTCAATTGTTGAATTTAGAGTATGGTTGTGAATTCCTCCTTTGACATTGGTTTGTTGTGGATCTTGAGATTGTAACCATTGAACAATATATGTATGTTTTACTCATATATTATTCTAATTTTGATTGATCCATCCTCATAGCATGTGTCTATTTGGTATGGTCCCAACCATCTAATTTTTAGCTTTCTGTTGAAATCTTTGAATCTAGAATTATAAAGAAGGGACCAATCCCCTTCTTTTAAAACCCTATGCCTAATGACCTCATCGTGCCATATTTTCTTTGTTGTTTTACTAACTTAGTGTGAAACAAGTCTTGCTCCCTGTATTCATCTAAGGAATTAAATTTCTATAATTGTTCTTGCTAAGCCATTGATAGGTCCAAATTCAAGATGGAGGTTTTCCATAGTGTGGCCATCTCAAATTCAATGGGAAATATTTCCCTCTTTCCATATACCAACTCACAAGGGGTGAACGCTATGGCGGTCTTCCAAGTTGTATTATATGCGCACACAACTTCAACCAACATATTTTCCCAATATTTCTTATGCGAGGTGACTATCCTGGTGAGAATACTTTCTAATTCTTTGTTCATCACTCTACTTGTCCACTTGCTTGAGGGTGGTAGGTGGAATATTTCTTATGGTGTATCTTGTTCAATTACATGAGATTTTCAATGAAATTTGAGGTGAACTAGGGGCCCTGATCTATCACTATCTCTCTTGGGAATCCAAATCTAGAAAATATGTTTTCATGTAAGAATTATGCTACCTTCTATTTAGTTACATTATTCATTGTATTTAACTTTTCCCATTTTGTCAAATAATCAGTGCACACTAGGATGTGATTCTTATGGTTTGAAGGAGGGTCAATGGGAACTAGAAATTATATACCCCATTTGTCAAGGGTTCCAATGAAACCTTGGGTCGCAATGACATCTCATCCCTCTTGGTAGGTTTTCCAATTCTTTGATACTTATTAGAATGGGATAGATACTACTGAATATCCTTATGCATAGTATGGCATTGGTATCTTGTTTGTAGGATCTTGTAAGATATCCTATTTTCATCATAATGGAATCCACAAGGCTAACCATGACATGCATGGAGGATGCTCATTAGGAAACTAGGGAGTTTAAATGGAGATGGAAAAGAGATGCTCATTAGGAAAACTATCATCTACAACCTCATTATCTGTAGTATGGGTTAGCCCTAATAGAAAATATGCAACAATATTTTTCTTGCCAGGTTTTTCAAGTATTCTTAGATAAAATTATTGCAACAATAAAGGGAATCTAATTGTCCTATGACTAATATCATATTTTTTCATTAAATTATTGATGGAAACATGGTCCATATGCACAAAAACTAGGTATCTAATGACACAGTGTTTGAATTTGTTAATGGAATATACAACTGCAAAAAATTCTTTCTCGGTGACAGTATAATTCAACTCCACTCCAAATACATTTTTTCTGATAAAGTAAATCACAAAGGGAGTTTTTTATTATTGTTGGATTATAATTACCCCTAATGAATTGTTAGATGCATCTGTATGAATGTGGAATGGAATATTCCACTTGGGACCTTGCAATACAAGGGTTGAGATAAGATTTATCTTATTTTTTCAAAGGTTGTTTGGAACTCTTTTGTCCAATAGAAGTCAATGTCCTTGGACATCAATGTGAATAAGGGTTAGGCTAGTTTGATAACATATTTAATAAACCTCCTATAGAGGCTAGTTTGATAGCATTCACTGTAAGAGAATCCTTCTTCTTTCTTTTAAGCTTCTTAACGAATTCCTCTTTAATGATTCTTTTGTAAATAGGGACATCCTTGATAACTTAGAGGAGAGGGATATTGAAATATAAGTTTTTGAGTTATCATAGGAGGTCATTTTATGAGGAGGTGTAAGCGTTCTTGGTGACTATCCTTTTAGGAGAATGTGGAATTGATTCAAGAATAGGTTATTCTTGTGGAGAATATTCATCTTTCTCAAAGCTTTTATCTTCTATCGGTTATATGTTAAGCCCTAATATTGGCTCATTATCCCTTAATTGGGGAATATTACATTAGTAATATTATTTTATTTATGTCGGCTTTATTCCATTATTTGTAATTATACCTCCTAGTCTCCTATATATACCAAGGAGACATTTTCATTTGGAATCATCTGGGAATTGTACATTTATGTGGGCATACGGAGGTTGCCCCTCGAAGAATCTTATTATCTGAATTTCTCTCTTTTTCAAGGCATTGATTACTTATTCTGAGGTTTTTCTATGCTATATTTATATTTGGTTCTTAACATATGGTATCAAAGCTCAAAGTCTTGGGGTTTCGCTGCTACATCTGAGACACCTTGGAATTTTCTCTATAATTTTTTTTCTTCAACATTTCAGAAGGAACGGCTTGGGGGATGTTTATTATATGGATCAAGGTACGTTGGATTAAAATTTCATCTCTTGAGGCCTTAAAATTTAGGAGATACAACCTGTGAAAAATAGGGTTCTGGAATCATCCTGAACTGAGTCATTTC
>JASDQU010105988.1:586-23075 GCA_032191745.1 Picea mariana | reverse complement strand
ATTAGGGTTACACACTTGAAGGAAAGTGAAAATTCAAGTGAGTGTAATGGTTGTCAAGATTCCAAGAGACTTATTGGAATCAGAATCCAAACGTCACATTAATGTATTTATATCTATATCATATTAATGAATAATACACATCTCACACTTATCTATTTTCACATTCTATCATGGCCTACAAGATCTTATTCAGGGATACCCATTATACTAGAAGTGAAGAATGATAATACTAGCAATGCAAGAAATATTATAACAACAAAGAGGATGTCTATTCTCAACTTATTATCCTCTATTTCCTTACTCTTCAATGATGGTGGATCTACACTCTATCTACACCAAGTCAAGGGAATTAAAAGCGGGGGTTATGGATAGTTTTCGACTATGTTAGAGAGGAAGAAGACAACAATCATAAGTCTATCCAATCAACCAATGATGTCAAGGAATGATCATCTTAGAGGTCACGGGATAGGATGATATACTGAGAATGAAAAATAAGTTTACAATAGAATTATCATAAAGTAAAGGTGTATAAATTGAACGAATGGAAATAACATGCCATAAAGTAAATTTACTTGTTGGAAAAATAGAATTGATATTGCCTTAAAACATAGTTAAATGTTCGATCATGTTGTCATTGATGCCAATGGCTTGATTGATTGTTGTCAAAGGATTGATGTCAATGGATTGATTGATTTATGATTGATGAACAATGTATATGTATTGTCCTTGATGAGAATGATAGATTTCAAGTGGAAACCAATCGATTGAAGATGTTATCATTGATATGATGCATAGATGAAGATGGATCAATGAGTTGTCATTGATACATGATGAAGATGGATTCTTTGATATATGTTGCATAATTTGTTTGATGAAAAGGTGACTCATTATTTTCTTTTCAAGGTATAAATGGATGAACTCCAAAGTGGTCCCCTTATGGTGAAATCCCTCACGGGAAGACGCTTTGCAGTTGAGCTATGGTTGAGAGAACCCATTCTTGTATGTGGAATAATGAGAAGAATATCAGTGATTGTTTTGGTGAAACTATCCTATATGGATAGGGCTTGTCATGCCATTTCTAGTGGTATGTGGAATGTCACATAACTCCTCATGGTTTGCGAGTTATGGCCCTACGAAGTTGAAGGACCCCCATATGATGGCTTGAAGCCCCATAAGGTCAAAAGAAGTCAAAGTGCCTTAAAAGAAGAAATCATTATTTAAATGATAAAGTAAAGTGACAAAGTCAAGATGGATTATTTAAATAATAAAGAGAAGTGACAAAATCAAGAAGGAATATTTAAATGATAAAGATTGGAGAACTTTCTATTTATGGAAAGTGGTTAACCCTAAAATAAGGAAAATAGGTTAAGTGACCTATAAATGGGTTAAGTGACCTAGAGGATGAAAGTATAAATAAGATAGAAATGGTCTCTTGTAAAATATTCTTTTTGGTGGATCTATGGAGAGCTTCTTGTGAGATTATATTTTTGGAGTATTGATGGAGAGCTTCTTGTAAGAGAATCTTTGGTGTGGATATCTTGAGAATGATTGAAGATCTATTTTGAGAAAGAGAGCATGAGGAGGATCTCATGGATGCATCAAAGTTTCGGAAATATCAGAGATATTGATGACAAAAGTCTCAAAGCTTCAAAAACCCTAGTTTCTAAGGTGTACGCAGGCTGTAATGCACCAGGGTGCGTACATATGCGGGTTGTATGAGGAAAGGGTGTGTACAGTGGATAAAATCATGGAGATTTGTGTTTGAGATGATGATTGGAAGTTGAAGACTAAAGCAGGTTTCAGATCTGCATTCTATGGGCTCATATCTGTCACTGAGACACTGGTATGGTTACATTATTGTCTTGAAGGATAATATTGCTTGTTGTGTTGTGAATGATTAGGGCATACTTGGTATGGCTACTGTGATGTGATTTATGTTGGTTTATGGAGTGAGTAGTACTCTTGTAATTCAGTTGTGATAAGACTACTATGGTATACTAGTTTCTTATACATGATTGAGTTAGCATTCATATTGATTGGTTGTGGAGCATGAGTAAGCTATTGGAGAGATTGGATGTGTTGTGACTGGCTGATGGTCAGTTTGGACAGTGGAAGACATAAGAAATTCTTCTTGAAATTTGTAGAGGATCTGAGTATGTGATGAAAGGATAAACCCTAATAGCTCAGAAGGCATACACAGGGTGCTGCATATATTGGCCGCGTACATACACATGCTGTAGTGATCCAGGGTGCATACACATGCAGGCTGCACAATTGACAGGTCATGTACCTATTGCAAATTGATATCTGTTGAGGATTGTTGTCTCATCTCAGTTGGTGTTGAGGGTGTAAGATGAGTCTTTCATTATAGAGCCAGTGCTCTTGTAGAGTTGTACTCTATTCAGTTGTTGCTGAAAAACCCCAAGGATTGTAGTCTGTAATAAAAATAAAATTGTACATACATCGTGTGTTCTTTGTGGTGATGACTTATTGATGATCTATGTTGTTGATATATGTTCACATCTAACTGGTTATAAATGACAACAATGAGTAATGAGTAAAATTTGAATGAAAATTAATGAGTTTTGTGTAAGAGGGAAGTTTTGGTCAAAAGAGCCCCACACTCATTCTCCCCCCCTCTAAGTGTGGTAGATGTTTCCAACAATTGGTATCAAAGCGAGCCTTCACTACAAGCCTTAACAAGCTTGAAGGAGATCCATAGACACACAAATGGATAATGAATTTCCAATCCTTGATGAGGAAAACTACTCTACTTGGAGAATATATATGAGATTACATTTGAAGACAATGGGAGCAATGATTTGGAAGGAAGCCATTGGTGAATCAGTTCCTTTGATGAACAAGTCAAAGTTTGCATCTCAAAGGGAAGGAAAAAATAATGATACATTGGCTCTCAAGACCATTCTTAGTGGACTCTCAAGCCCTATCAAAGAGAGCATGGGACAATGCATTTCCTCCAAGGATCTATGGCTAAAGCTAGAGGAGACATATCAAAGAAAGAAGGAGAAGGAAGATATTTAATACCACTCCATTAATATTATCAAAGGTAAAGAATCATTAAAAACTCTTGAATGCATTATTTCTAAATGTGATCTTGAAAACATTTCAAATGAAGACAAAGAATCAAGTGATGATGTTAGCACAAATGAAGATCTTGAAGACATTTCAAATGAAGGCAAAGAATCATGTGATAATGTTGTCAAAAAGGAAGATCTTGAAGATACTTCAAATAAAGGTATAGAATCCTCAAATACCCTTGATTGCAATGATTCAAAATGAGGCGATGTTGAATTTTTCTCAAGTGAAGAAGAAGATCTAGAAATAGTTTTTGTAAAGTTTGATGGTAGTTATCCCATGGAAAGAATAGAAGAAAATCTATTAGAAATTCAAAAGGAAGTTGAAGAGGTTTTATATAGATATAGTAGTGATCATTTTTATACACACTATAACTATATTTCGGATAACACTAAGAATTTTCTTAGGAGGAATCAAAGGCACATCTTAAAGTTAAAGGAAATGCTCAAAGAACAAGAAGAGAGCAATAAGACTCAATTAGAAGAAAATGAAGAAGAGATCACAAGAATAAAGAATGGAAAAGAAGATATGAATGTAGATGATGAGATTAGAAAAAGTTTTGAAACTATTGTCCATCTCAAGACCCAAATTGAAGAAGCAAAAAGGATAGAGGAACTATTGAAGAATCAAATAAAAGAAAAGGAAGAGTCACGTTGTAAGTTAGAAGCTGAAATTGTTGATCTTAGAAAGAAAGCGGAGAAGTCAAATAAATTCTTGAATAGCTCACTAATCTTGGATGAGATCTTGGAGAGTCAAAGATCACCATATGATAAATCAGGTCTTGGATACAAAAATGAAGCTACACATGATGAAGCAAGAACCTCAAAGAAGCATGAGGTAAGTCCATCATAGAAGGAATACAATGTTGCAAAACAACCATCTACACAAGGCAAATAAAATCTCAAAACAACAAAGCAAGGAAGACATCAAGAAGCTATTCTTGGGACACCAAAGAAAATGTATGAAAGTATTTTTCATGGGCATTGTTATTCATGTAATGGATATGGTCACAACGATTTTGAATGTAGATCTTATGAAAGGAGACATAATGGAATATTTTATAACACCATGAGGTGTTGGAGATGTGATCAAGTAGGACACATTGATGTTCACTGTAACACCATTATATGCTACAGTTGTAGTGGATTTGGCCACAAATCCTAGGAGTGCTAGAACACTAGAAGAAAGTCCATGATGAGGAATTCAAATAGCATGGATAGAAGAAGGAATGAAGTAATAAAGGGAGACATATTTGAAAATATGGATGCTCAGAGCTCAAGTTCTGAGGAGCAGGGACATCTACATAAGTGGGTGAAGAAGACAGAGAATCCATAACAGAATGAAAGACTGAAGGGAAGTTCAAATGTGTCTTCTACTGAGGCATACACGGGTGACAATGGTATCAATCATGTACATACGTGGGTTGACCTTGAATATGTCACGTACATACACGCTCTGTTGTGCAGAAGACCACATATATGTGGAAAATCCTTGGGGAAAAGGCAATGCAGATGGTTTTCAACTTGATGTAATGATATAACTCTGTGATGCAGGGGATGACATAGTTTGTTGTAGGGTCTAACACTATTTGTTGCAGGCTTAAATGTTCACCTTTTGGATTATGTAAAATAAAATCTCAGGTGCATGGCACTAACCTACAAGTATGGATTGATGCATTTTTGTTGGTTATAACAGTGGAGTCATGACACCTTGGTGATGTAATGTATCTTGATTGGAATCTTATTTGTTGAAAAAAATAATACATTCTTTTGGCTTATGGATGGGATACATATTGGGACATGAAGTTGGTAATTTGACAAAGTGATCATGTTATACATCATTGATGAGTCATGGATTGATCTATAGTTTATGCATGATTGGTACATTGGTAGAGGCACCTACTAGCAGTTTGATTGACACATGTTTTATGGAGGATTTGGCATACAAATATGGGATTCATCATTTTGTAGTATTTATGCATGGTGATTTTTGGTACACTCATATATGGAATATGCTTGATTGGTATTACTTGATTAGCACAACAATTGGTATTTGTTTGATACATGGTTATGGTACTTGGTTCATGTTGGAGACATATCATGAGTGATATGACACTTGTTTGGCATATTGGGAGATCCACATGGTTGGCATATTGGTGGATGCACATGGTTGGCATATTGGTAGATGCACATGGTTGATACATTCCATGGATGATATCTTATGGAAAATTGTATGGTATTGATTTACATGGTTGATGTACATGGGTGTTGTGCATTGTGGGAACATTTTGGTACATGATGTACTAGGTTGATGATTTTTTATTTTATTGTTGACATATTTTTTGTTTCATGATGTATGGTATGGCACAAGTTTGATGCATAAACATGTCCAAGGATCATCATAAAGATAATGGTTGATATATGATCTAGTTGAAGATAGGGGGGAGTCATTCTTCTTCTAGGAGGAGATATTTATCAGATGCATACCTAGAAAAGAGACCTATATTTGAAGAAAGAGCATAGAGGCATAATTCCAGGGGGAGAAATGGTCACAAGGGGAGTATGAGCGATGTATCTTCAGTATTACATCATATTGATATCCCTTGTTCAAAAGGGGAAAGATTATTCAGAGGAAGATCAAAGGAATTCAGACAGGGGGAGTAGCCCCAAAGTGAGTTCAAGCAGGGGGAGTAGCCCCAAGGAGAGAACACCCTTTGCCATTGATGTCAAAGGGGGAGAGATAGTCACATTGATGTGATTGATGTTTAATGGGGAGAGATAGTCATAAATGATGGGGAGAGATAGTCACATTGATATGATTAATGACTATAGATGTAGAGCATGCCTTCTCTACATGTTGACATCAATGATTGGTGTTGACATCAATGTTGGTATTGCCATCAATTACAAAGGGGGAGATTGTTGGATCATGTTGTCATTGATGCCAATGGTTTGATTGATTGATTCCACGTGACTAAATGATCGATTGATGTCAATGGATTGATTGATAGGCTTGATTGATTGATGATTTATGATTGATGATTGATGAACAATGTATATGTATTGTCCTGGATGAGAATGATAGATGTCAAGTGGAAACCAATCGATTGAATATGTTATCATTGATATGATGCATAAATGAAGATGGATCAATGAGTTGTCATTGATACATGATGAAGATAGATTCTTTGATATATGATGCATAGTTTGTTTGATGAAAAGATGACTCATTATTTTCTTGTCATGGTACAAATGGATGAACTCCAAAGTGGTCCCCTTATGGTGAAATCCCTCACGAGAAGACGCTTTGTAGTTGAGTTATGGTTGAGAGAACCCATGCTTGTATGTGGAATAAAGAGAAGAAGATCAGTTATTTTTTTGGTGAAAATATCCTAGATGGATAGTGCTTGTCATGCCATTTCCAGTGGTATGTGGGATGCTACATAAATCCTCACGGTTTGAGAGTTATGGCCATACGAAGTTGAAGGAACCCCATATGATGGCTTGAAGCCCCATAAGGTCAAAAGAAGTCAAAGTGCCTTAATAGAAGAAATCATTATTTAAATGATAAAGTAAAGTGACAAAGTCAAGATGGATTATTTAAATAATAAAGAGAAGTGACAAAATCAAGAAGGAATATTTAAATGATAAAGATTGGAGAACTTTCTATTTATGGAAAGTGGTTAACCCTAAAATAAGAAAAATAGGTTAAGTGACCTAGAGGATGAAAGTATAAATAAGATAACAATGGTCTCTTGTAAAATATCCTTTTTGGTGGATCTATGGAGAGCTTCTTGTGAGATTATCTTTTTGGATTATTGATGGAGAGCTTCTTATGAGAGCATATTTGGTGTGGATCTCTTGAGAATGATTGAAGATCTATTCTGAGAAAGAGAGCATGAGGACGATCTCATGGATGCATCAAAGTTGTGGCAATATCAGAGATCTTGACGGAAAAAGTCTCGGAGCTTCAGAAACCCTAGTTTCTGAGGTGTATGCGAGCTGTAATGGGCCAGGGAGCGTACATATGTGGGATGTATGAGGATAGGGCATGTACAATGAATAAAATCATGGAGATTTGTGTTTGAGATGATGACTAACAGTTGAAGACTGAAGCAGGTTCTAGATATGAATTCTATTGGCTCAGATTTTTTATTGACACACTGGTATGGTTACATTACTGTCTTGAAGGATAGTATTGTGTGTTGTGTTGTGAATTCTTAGGGCATTCTTGGTATGGATGCTGTGATGTGATTTATGTTAGTTGATGGAGTGAGTAGTACTCTTGTGATTCAGTTGTGATATGACTGCTATGGTATACTATTTGCTTATACATGATTTAGTTATCATTCATATTGATTGGTTGTGGAGCATGAGTAAGCTATTGGAGAGCTTGGATGTGTTGTGACTGGCTGGTGGTCAGTTTGGACAGTGGAAGATAAAAGAAATTCTTCTTGCAAGTTGCAGAGGATATGAGTATGTGATGAAAAGGATAAACCCTAATAGCTTAGAAGGCATATGTAGGTTGATGTATATATTGGCCACATACATATGTGGGTTGTATTGAGCCAGGGCACGTACACACACGGGTTGCACTACTGACAAGTCACATACCTGCTGCAGATTGATATCTGTTGAGGATTGTTGCCTCATCTCAGTTGGTGTTGAGGGTGTAAGATGAGTCTTGCATTATAGATCTGGTGCTCTTGTAGAGTTGTACTCTATTTAGTTGTTGCTGAAAAACCCCAAGGATTATAGTCCGTAATAAAAAGAAAATTGTACATACATCTTGTGTTCTTTGTGGTGATGACTTATTGATGACCTATGTTGCTGATATATGCTCACATCTAACTGGTTATAAATGACAACGATGAGTAATGAGTAAAAGTTGAATACAAACTAATGAGTTTTGTGTAAGAGGGAAGTTTTGGTAAAAAGAGCCCCACACTCATTCACCCCCACTCTAAGTGTGGTAGGTGTGTCCAACATTAAAAACATTTAATAATGAAGTGACACAAAACAACTAATCATACTATAATGATATGCTTGAAAACTATTATAGGAAAGTAATAACACTTACAAGAAATGACACATAACACCACATAGTGATGAATCTAACTAGGAACAACTACAGAACTTGAATATAATAGAAAATAAAGGTACCTTGTATAGCCTTGAGCGGCCCCTACTCAATGTCTTTATAAGGATCCTAAAGAAAACACTAAGATTTTGAAACATAGAAACACAAATTTTGCATTAGGAAATCAATTCATAACAAGAAATTGTACTTGAAAAATACAAATGCACCATCCTAGAGAATAATTATTAAATATAAGAATGAAAAACAAGAAGACTAAAGACTAACTCCTGGCTATTATTTATACAAAAAGGATCATAAATTATCCCTTCAATCATTCCTTGAGTCAAGGGATCTTGGCTGTAGGATCCTTAGTATCAGGGATCCTTGATTCAAGTGTCAAATTACCTCCATAATTTGAACTTCCTTAATCAAAATATCGAGCTAAGATATTATTGGTTGGATGTCTCGAGTCATTAAACAATTTGCATGTTTTATAGGTTGAAGAGGGGGTGTCATCCCCCTTTTGGCTCAAATGCAAATTGATGAAGGCTAGTCTTAGTATTCGACTTGCTTGAGAAATGGCTAGTACACCCTTAAAAATGAACAAGTTCATCAAAATAACAACTAGATACATAAATCAATCATTAAATCATATCACAATAATGAAATGCACAAATCCCAAGGTTTTTTATATTAATCGTGTTCAAGTAAGGTCTTTAGTTTGATTGTATTGGTATAATTCTCTGATGACTATTTTAGTGGACCCAAGAGCCCCATGACAATAACTAGGAACATGAACATGGATAAAACATCATGTTGAGGAAAATATATGAAATGATCTTAATCAAGAATTTTCAAATTCTTCTTGGCTAAAGAAAAATAGATGGGAATGTCACCCTATGTTTATAGCCATATAAATAATATCCTAACTCACAAGTATTGATTAAAAGTTCTTAGGCTAGTCTTTTAATAAATAAAAGCCTGCTGGAAAATTCATTGTTTATATGATTTTCTGAATATAACAGTTACTAAAATAAATGTAGAGATAGAAGTAAAGACATGAAGATGATAATAAATACATATGAGACATAAAGAAATCCTTTATTTCATTCCAATTCATCAAAGAGTCATTCTCTTTACAAATTTTCATGAAGAAGTTTTGGACCAAAGTCAAACTTAGACGTCCCCGATGAAACATACAAAAGGACCTTTGACAGAAAATTAAAATATGAACTCTAATAGTTGGATTAGCTTGCTACAGATTGTTTCCCACTCGACTCTGCACAATAGCCTTTGTCGGTCATGAAAACTAATTCACAAACAAACAAGTCTACACAGACTATCAAAGATACATCGACACCTCTGAAAAACAAGTATCTAAATGATGTAATTCAACCCTGAATCTTGCTGTCTACAATAAGACCCTGCTATCATAAAAAAGAATTAGGTTTATGATCAATTAAGGAATGAATGAAAACTGAACTATCTCAACATAAATTCAAAGAGAAAACCTTAGTATGCTTCTCCTTCTATCCTCCTCTTGTTCCTCACTTTCCTTTTTCCTTTAAGAAAATTAGAATTGGTTGAAGTAGTTGAACTGATTCATTAGTTAGGTTAACTAAAAACTCAACCAACTTTTTAGTTAAGGGGGAAAAGTACTAAATCATAATAAGCATTTTAAATAAATAATAACTAGTGGATGGGACCCCCTGTGACTCCCTTTATCTCTTGCAATCATAACATAAGTAGTTAATTAAGAAAAACACCCCTCCTTGTGACTCTCATCATCACATTCATATTTGACAATTTATCGCATTGATATTTGAAATTATTTTCAAAAATATATTACTCATATATCCAAAGAAAACATGCTGCCCAAAAACTTCTGAATTCAACTGTCATCAACAATAAATAAAATAAAACTCAAAAAACCATATTTTCCACTCCGATATGCAATCTTTCCTTGTTTTCTGTTGTCACCCTTTGAATTCTTTGAATTTTCCTTTGGCTGTGCTGAGCCTTTAGGCCTAATATCATTGATCACATGAGAACAATCGTCCCTCAAATGCATCCGGGAAGACACAGATTTATCAGATCCATTGGAGGGTGAGGAAGGGGTGACAATGGCTTTTCCTTTGTTAGGGGCATGGCGGGCATCGATTTTCAATCTTTTGCTAACATGAGAGGACTAAACTGGTGAGTGGACATGTGCATCTTGGACAATATGATTGATAGGCGGGGGAGTAGATAAGGACAAATTGCGCCAGCCGCGATGTTGGGAGACTGTCGGGTGGACAATCTCTTGCCATCCTTCGTTTTCGGGAACTTCATGTTACAATGAGACATGAGGGGGAACAAGAATACTAAGGTCTTGTGGAGATCGGAAGGGAGGCCTTTCAGTCCTAGGTTGGACCACTCCTTGCCAAATCCAATTGAAAAATCCAGCCTGAAATAACTAGCCTAACTCTTGCGAGTCAACATCAAAGTGTATGGAGAATCTTGTCCTTCTTAGGCATCTGTTCCAATTACCTCTCCCTCAATTGACTCTTCCATGGCTACCTTGGCTGAAAAATCTCATTCCTGCATGCATGAGTGATTAGCAATTAGTTCCTTTACAACCATACATGACAACTCCTTAAAAATATGAAATAGACTTTAGCTTAGCAACATATCAAATCATGCAATCGAATCCATATAAATTGTTTAACTTTTTTCAATGAGCAGGGGGTGAACAAAAGGTCTTGGGATATGCGAGGGGTTTGTATTGAGAGAAACATGATAAAATGAGGGGGAAAAAAAGCATGGTTACCGCTCAAAGACAACAAACAATTAATTGTAATGTAAACCAAATAAAATATCATCATGATCCAACCAAGAAACTGTGAATTCAAACTTCTTCAATACATAATTCTTCTTAACTGTAAATAAATTTTAAGAATAGGAAGTGAAAAATGAATGTGGGAAGGCGATGGGGTTGTAATTAGCGAAAAGAGAAATGATGGTAGGGAAAGAGAGCATATACTGTTCATAAAATTAATTAAGTAATCCATTAAACCATTCTATATAAAACGTAAAAAGAAATAACACCAACCAAATAATCACTGTGATCAAATGAAAAACTACTGTGTATAATTCAATCAATTATGTGCATTAACTTGCTCATTGTTTGTAATCAGATCTTTAACACAATGTCACCAAAACAAGAAAATATGCATCCCACAACAACTTGTAGAAGAGTTTTGTTTCTTCTCATTGTCCATTTAATGTTTTAGAAAAATTCCCAAATGAATACACAGTCACTTATTTCCACTTTGTTCAATGTCAAATCATCAACCACTACCCATGAATTATTTCAATCATCAAATACAGACACAAAAAGCATGCCTGATTTCGTCCTTTAATTCATTTAACAATTAAATTGTAATGAGATTATAATGTCACAGACCATGTTCCTTTCTTTGCTACGATGCATGATATTCATCAATGCACATAACAAACAACCAAATACAACCATCAATATTTTAATTGAAAAGATATCGACTTTCCATTTAAACAAACAAAAAACAATCACCATTTCAACTCCTACTATGTTGTGGAATACACATACCATTCGACAAAATGCAAGAGCATTTATATGACTGTAGAGTTCCAACTACTCTGAATCTAAACATCCATAATGTTGGGATATCAATCCAATACAACGAGGTAGCAATAGTATGCCTGATCTCATCTCACAAATTAATCAAATTGCAACAAAACCATATTGTTTAAAAACCTGTTACCCTCTCTGATGGCACAATCAAATAATATCCATAACATATGTAGTGGATGGCCATGCCATAATTACGACAATTGCAGTACTTCCATTTTTCAATTTAAAACACACAATCACAACAAGCATTAACTCAACCTAACATGTTGTAGGAAGGCCACACATATCCACGCATCACGCATGAAGCCTTGTTATAACTTAATCGATTAAAACTAATGTTGGGTTAACAATTCAATAATCACAATGTAAAAGACAATGACTATGTATTCAATCCCATTTCTCCAATCAACCAATTAATCATACTGAGCTTATCAATTTGACTGTTATAATAACCAATTACAGTGACTAAATACCAATAACCAAAACCACTGTCAGCATAATCAACAGAGACGAGACAACGATAGAACACTCTCGATGATGCATCACCAACTCATAACCATCAACCATGTATTCAACAGGACATAACAGGTTCCCTTTATCAAAATCAAGCATTGAGTAATCAATGGTTCTCCTTGTGGACCAACACAGGGAGACTGGAGTGGACCCCCAACATCGGGTGAGAACCTCCAAGACCAACGGTGCACACATAGGGAATACCACCAATAACTTCACAAACAACGTGAAAATTCTCATAATAAGAGGGACTATGAACAGAGGAGCATGGGCTTCATTTTAGTCCTATAACAACACTTAGAACATGCAGGGTATAACCCTCATGGTTTTCCCAATCAACCGAAGAATGTTGAGATAAAACAGAGCTGAGAAATAGAAATCAACCTTAAGAAAGTCCTTTGGCATAACAACCATCATAACCTACTGTGCAACATCAGTAACATGATTAAACCCATACCCAAGTGAAATGATATGCAGTGACACAAAGTGTTTCAAACCCAACAAACCCCATAACAGTAAACGACTAGGTATGGTGATAAGAATGCGTGGAGACATCTAGCCAATCTGGACCGAATGAAAACCCTTCAACCAAGACCAATAAGGATGACAGAGAGCCTTCATGGCTTCTAACACTCAGAATGATCAATAAAAATGTGACTTCAAACATTATTGCAATGAAACCACACGAGCCATTCATTCCAGAAAAATATCACAAATTTACACAGTTGCCAAACTTAAGGAAAGCACAGACCCATACATCACCGAGCCAATATCTATTTTATAACCAGAGAAGGTTCATGGATGGTGAAAATACATACGTGTAACCACAAAAACCTTAAAAATGCGAGCTTGGCCGAACAGTTCTTCCTCTGCTTGAAAATCGGAGCTTAACCACAACGAACATAATTGAACAATAGCCAGGGTGACGACTAGTTGGAGGGGTATGGAGTGACGTGAAGTAAATGCACATCACCTCCATCCTCCAATCAATCAATTCCTTAGGACATGCCAACCCACTAATCCATTAATTCATTCAATTAAACCATGCATCGAAAACGACATCCACTACTTGCCAAAGAACCACCCTATATCACATTAACCACTTCCAACCACACCATAGCGTGCATCACATGTTTTTCCATATAATCCAATAAATCATATAGCCACTAACCTTGTTAGCTAGGACTAACAACAATCCATTTAATTCCAATGCATATAGTGTAGCATAGTATTATAGTCTATTTTCTTCCTTTTGTGGATTTTGTTCACTTTGCTTTATTTCTTTTCAATTTCTCTTATTCCTTTTCAATTGCTCTTATCCCTTTTCAATTGCTCTTTTTTGTTGTTACTAACATGTATCTTTTGCAGGTGGAACACGTAATGATTTAAGGAGTAAATAACAAGGTAACAACGGATATCATAAGCCATTTTAACATGACATTAGAGCCTAGAGAAACATAAACAACACACAACATGCCTTATCCATCATTCATTCATCACGAATAGAACCAACATTGATCATTAATCATGCTCAAACCTGTAAGCAGTGTCGAAAATCAGTAAAAACATGAAATAAGAACCAAATATGATCCTCTAATATACAAGGGGGTTCCACCTACTAGTATTATATATATCATTAGCTTATAATTAATAGTCTTTAGCAATACTTTGCAGGTGAAATCCTCGTGGCAATTTTAATCATCAACAAACTTTAGACTACATAGAGAAATTTGTTTTCAATAGATTTAGAACTCAGAACTCATGGTTTCACAGACCCAGAATAGTAGATTAAGAACATATATCCTGAATGATTATGAAACAGGGGAAGTGAGACGATTTAATGGGAAAATGACCGGGAATTTTTTAATAACTCATGAAAAATGATTAGTATCAAGGGTTTTATCCCTGTATCCATAACCATTCAACTAGATTTTTCTCTTTACTTCAAGGAGAAAAATTAATGGACTTGCTCTTTTATTTCTCAAATTAATGAAGAAATGGAAAGAATAAGTGGGAGATAACCAATCTCTTTATAATACAACAATGAAAGAAGATAAAAAATTCAAGTGTGACTTGAGGGGAAACATCGTAATAACTGTGTAAGATTGATTTTTATTGACTCGGAATGGGGTTGTAATTAGTGAAAAGTGAAATAATGGTAGGGGAAGAGAGCAGATACTGTTCATAAAATTAATTAACTAATCCATTAAACCATTCTATATAAAACATAAAAATAAATAACACCAACCAAATAATCACTGTGATCAAATGAAAAACTACTGTGTATAATTCAATCAATTATGTGCATTAACTTTCTCATTGTTTGTAATCAGATCTTTAACACAGTGTCACCAAAACAAGAAAATATGCATCCCACAACAACCTGTAGAAGAGTTTTGTTTCTTCTAATTGTCCATTTAATGTTTTATAAAAATTCCCAAATGAATACACAGTCACGTATTTCCACTCTGTTCAGTGTCAACTCATTAACCACTGCCCATGAATTATTTCAATCGTCAAATACAGACACAAAAATCATGCCCAATTTCGTCCTTTAATTCATTTAACAATTAAATTGTAATGAGATTATAATGTCACAGACCATGTTTCTTTCTCTGCTACAATGCATGATATTCATCAACGCACATAATGAATAACCAAATACAACCATCAATATTTTAATTGCAAAGATCCCGACTTTCCATTTAAACAAACAAAGAACAATCACCATTTCAACTCATACTATGTTGTGGAATACACATACCATTCGACAAAATGCAAGAGCATTTCTATGACTATACAGTTCCAACTACTCTGAATCTAAACATCCACAATGTTGGGATATCAATCCAATACAATGAGGTAGCAATAGTATGCTTGATCTCATCTCACAAATTAATCAAATTGCAACAAAACCATATTTTTTAAAAACCCGTGACCCTCTCTGATGGCACAATCAAATAATATCCATAACAGAAACAGTGGATGGCCATGCCATAATTACGACGATTACAGTACTTCCATTTTTCAATTTAAAACACACAATCACAACAAGCATTAACTCAACCTAACAAGTTGTAGGAAGACCACACATATCCACGCATCACGCACGAAGCCTTGCTGTAACTTAATCGATTAAAACTAATGTTGGGTTAACAATTCAATAATCACAATGTAAAAGACAATGACTATGTATTCAATCCCATTTCTGCAATCAACCAATTAACCATACTGATCTTATCAATTTGACTGTTATAATAACCAATTACAGTGACTAAATACCAATAACCAAAACCACTCAACATAATCAACAGAGACGATACAACTATAGAACATTGTCGATGATGCATCACCAACTCATAACCATAAACCATGTATTCAATAGGACATAACGGGTTCCCTTTATCAAAATCGGGCATTGAGTAATCAAGGGTTCTCCTTGTGGACCAACACAGCGAGACTGGAGTCGACCTCCAACATCGGGTGAGAACCTCCGAGACCAACGGTGCACACACAGGGCATACCACCAATAACTTCACAGACAGCGTGAAAATTCTCGTAATAAGAGGGACTATGAATAGAGGAGAAAGGGCTTCATTTTAGTCCTATAACAATACTTAGAACACACAGGGTATAACCCTCATGGTTTTCCCAATCAACCGAAGAATGTTGAGATAAAATAGAGCCGAGAAACATAAATCAACCTTAAGCAAGCCCTTTGGCATAACAACCATCATAACCTACTGTGCAACATCAGTAACATGATTGAACCCATACCCAAGTGAAACGATATGCAGTGACACAAAGTGTTTCAAACCCAGCAAACCCCATAACAGTAAACGACTGGGTATGGTGATAAGAATGCGTGGAGACAGCCAGCCAATCTGGACCGAATGAAAACCCTTCAACCAAGATCAATAAGGATGACACAGAGCCTTCATGGATTCTAACACTCAGAATTATCAATAAAACTTTGACTTTAAACATTATTGGCATGAAACCACACCAACCATTCATTCCAGAAAAATATCACAAATTTACACAGTTGCGTGCATAGCGTGCATCGCATGTTTTTCCATACAAGCCAATAAATTATATAGCCACTAACCCTGTTAGCTAGGACTAACAACAATCCATTTAATTCCAATGAATATAGTGTAGCATATTATTATAGTCTATTTTCTTCCTTTTGTGGATTTTGTTCACTTTGCTTTATTTCTTTTCAATTTCTCTTATTCCTTTTCAATTGCTCTTATCCCTTTTAAATTTATCTTTTTTGTTGTTACTAACATGTATCTTTTGCAGGTGGAACACGTAATAATTCAAGGAGTAAATAGAAAGGTAACAACAGATATCATAAGCCATTTTAACATGACATTAGAGCCTAGAGAAACATAAACAACACACAACATGCCTTATCCATCATTCATTCCTCACGAATAGAACCAACATTGATCATCAATCATGCTCAAACCTGTAAGGAGTGTCGAAAATCAGTAAAAACATGAAATAAGAACCAAATATGATCCTCCAATATACAAGGGGGTCCCACCTACTAGTATTATATATATCATTAGCTTATAATTAATAGACTTTAGCAATACTTTGCTGGCGAAATCCTCATGGCGATTTTAATCGTCAACAAAGTTTAGACTCCATAGAGAAATTGTTTTCAATAGATTTAGAACTCAGAACTCATGGTTTTGCAGACCAAGAACAGTAGAATAAGAACATATAACCAGAATGATTATGAAGTGAGCCGATTTAATGGAAAAATGACCGGGAATTTTTTAACAACTCATGAAAAATGATTAGTATGAAGGGGTTTATCCCTGTATCCATAACCATTCGACCATATTTTTCTCTTTACTTCAAGGAGAAAAATTAATGGACTTGCTCTTTTATTTCTCAAATTAATGAAGAAATGGAAAGAATAAGTGGGAGATAACCAATCTCTTTATAATACAACAATGAAAGCAGATAAATAATTCAAGTGTGCCTTCAGGGGAAACATCGTAATAACTGTGTAAGATTGATTTTTATAGACTCGGAATGGGGTTGTAATTAGACAAAAGAGAAATAATGGTAGGGAAAGAGCGCAGATACTATTCATAAAATTAATTAAGTAATCCATTAAACCATTCTATTAAAACGTAAAAAGAAATAACACCAACCAAGTAATCATTGTGATCAAATGAAAAACTATTGTGTATAATTCAATCAATTTTGTGCATTAACTTTCTCATTGTGTGTAATCATATCTTTAACACAGTGTCACCAAAACAAGAAAATATGCATCCCACAACAACCTGTAGAAGAGTTTTGCTTCTTCTAATTGTCCATTTAATGTTTTAGAAAAATTCCCCAATGAATACACAGACACTTATTTCCACTATGTTCAGCGTCAACTCATCAACCACTGCCCATGAATTATTTCAATCATCAAATACAGACACAAAAATCATGCCCGATTGCGTCCATTAATTCATTTAACAATTAAATTGTAATGAGATTATAATGTCACAACCCATGTTGCTTTCTATGCTAGGATGCATGATATTCATCGACGCACATAATGAAAAACCAATTACAACCATCAATATTTTAATTGCAAAGATCCCGAATTTCCATTTAAACAAACAAACAACAATCACCATTTCAACTCATACTATGTTGTGGAATACACATACCATTCGACAAACGCAAGAGCATTTTTGTGACTGTACAGTTCCAAATACTCTAAATCTAAACATCCACAATGTTGGGATATCAATCCAATACAATGAGGTAGCAATAATATGCCTGATCTCATCTCACAAATTAATCAAATTGCAACAAAACCATATTGTTTAAAAACCCGTGACCCTCTCTAATGGCACAATCAAATAATATCCATAACATATACAGTGGATGGCCATGCCATAATTATGACGATTGTAGTACTTCCATTTTTCAATTTAAAACACACAATCACAACAAGCATTAACTCAACCTAACATGTTGTAGGAAGGCCACACATATCCACGCATCACGCACGAAGCCTTGCTGTAACTTAATCGATTAAAACTAATGATGGGTTAACAATTCAATAATCACAATGTAAAAGACCACAACTATGTATTCAGTCCCATTTCTACAATCAACCAATTAACCATACTGATCTTATCAATTTGAATGTTATAATAACCAATTGCAGTGAAAAAATACCAATGACCAAAACCACTCAACATAATCAACAGAGACGCCACAACGATAAAACATTGTCGATGATGCATCACCAACTCATCACCATAAACCATGTATTCAACAGGACATAACGGGTTCCCTTTATCAAAATCGGGCATTGAGTAATCAAGGTTTCTCCTTGTGGACCAACATAGGGAGACTGGAGTCGACCTCCAACATCGGGTGAGAACCTCCGAGACCAATGGTGCACACACAGGGCATACCACCAATAAATTCACAAACAACGTGAAAATTCTCGCAATAAGAGGGACTATGAACAGAGGAACAAGGGCTTCATTTTAGTCTTATAACAACACTTAGAACATGCAGGGTATAACCCTCATGGTTTTCCCAATCAACCGAAGAATGTTGAGATAAAACAGAGCCGAGAAATAGAAATCAACCTTAAGCAAGCCCTTTGGCATAACAACCATCATAACCTACTGCGCAACATCGGTAACATGATTGAACCCATACCCAAGTGAAACGATATGTAGTGACACAAAGTGTTTCAAACCCAGCAAACCCCATAACAGTAAATGACTGGGTATGGTGATAAGAATGTGTGGAGACAGCCAGCCAATCTGGACCGAATGAAAACCCTTCAACCAAGATCAATAAGGATGACAGAGAGCCTTCATGGCTTCTAACACTCAGAATTATCAATAAAACTTTGACTTCAAACATTATTGCAATGAAATCACACCAACCATTCATTCCAGAAAAATATCACAAATTCACACAGTTGCATGCACAACATGCATCACATGTTTTTCCATATAAGCCAATAAATCATATAGCCACTAACCCTGTTAGCTAGGACTAACAACAATCCATTTAATTCCAATGCATATAGTGTAGCATATTATTATAGTCTATTTTCTTCCTTTTGTGGATTTTGTTCACTTTGCTTTATTTCTTTTCAATTTCTCTTATCCCTTTTCAATTGCTCTTTTTTGTTGTTACTAACATGTATCTTTTGCAAGTGGAACACGTAATAATTCAAGGAGTAAATAACAAGGTAACAACGGATATCATACGCCATTTTAACATGAAATTAGAGCCTAGAGAAACATAAACAACACACAACATGATTTATCCATCATTCATTCCTCACGAATAGAACCAACATTGATCATCAATCATGCTCAAACCTGTAAGGAGTGTCGAAAATCAGTAAAAACATGAAATAAGAACCAAATATGATCCTCCAATATACAAGGGTGTCCGACCTACTAGTATTATATATATCATTAGCTTATAATTAATCGTCTTTAGAAATACTTTGCGATCAAAATCCTCGTGGTGTTTTTAATCGTCAACAAACTTTAGACTCCATAGAGAAATTTGTTTTCGATAGATTTAGAACTCAGAATTCATGGTTTCGCAGACCAAGAATAGTAGATTAAGAACATATAACCAGAATGATTATGAAGTGAGCCGATTTAATGGAAAAATGACCGGGATTTTTTTAATAACTCGTGAAAAATGATTAGTATGAAGGGGTTTATCCCTGTATCCATAACCATTCAACCAAATTTTTCTCTTTACTTCAAGGAGAAAAATTAATGGACTTGCTCTTTTATTTCTCAAATTAATGAAGAAATGGAAAGAATAAGTGGGAGATAACCAATCTCTTTATAATACAACAGTGAAAGCAGATAAAAAATTCAAGTGTGCCTTCAGGGGAAACATCATAATGACTGTGTAAGATTGATTTTTATTGACTCAGAATGGGGTTGTAATTAGCGTAAAGCGAAATAATGGTAGGGAAAGAGAGGAGATAATGTTCATAAATTAATTAAGTAATCCATTAAACCATTCTATATAAAACGTAAAAAGAAATAACACCAACTAAATAATCACTATGATCAAATGAAAAACTACTGTGTATAATTCAATCAATTATGTGCATTAACTTTCTCATTGTTTGTAATCAGATCTTTAACACAGTGTCACCAAAACAAGAAAATATGCATCCCACAACAACTTGTAGAAGAGTTTTGTTTCTTCTAATTGTCCATTTAATGTTTTATAAAAAATCCCAAATGAATACACAGTCACTTATTTCCACTCTGTTCAGCGTCAACTCATCAACCACTGCCCATGAATTATTTCAATCATCAAATACAGACACAAAAATCATGCCCGATTTCATCCTTTAATTCATTTAACAATTAAATTCTAATGAGATTATAATGTCACAGACCATGTTCCTTTCTCTGCTACGATGCATGATATTCATCAACACACATAACGAACAACCAAATACAACCATCAATATTTTAATTGCAAAGAACCCGACTTTCCATTTAAACAAACAAACAACAATCACCATTTCAACTCATATTATGTTGTGGAATACACATACCATTCGACAAAACGCAAGAGCATTTCTGTGACTATATAGTTCCAACTACTCTAATTCTAAACATCCACTGTAACGCCCCATATTTTGACCTTGGGTAGTTAGAACATTGTTGTTTATTAATCTTAATAATTCAAAGTTTTGCATTTGTTTGGAGTTAGTTAGACTTTGTTAGACATTGAGATGTGTACCTCTAGACCTATTTGTATGTTACATGATATATGCTCATGACAAAGATAGTTATTTGATTATTTAAACATGAAAATTAAAATGGGTAAGTTTGGTGCATGTATACCAATTCAAGCTATGTTCTGAAGGTATAATAGATGCAATGCATAATGTAAATAGGAATACATTTCTTAATTGAGCGTCAATGCAAATATGTATTATTTTATAAATTTGGGATGTATCTGCATCAATATGTGTTATTGGTGAACTAACCTACAGGATGATGAGCTATGTGATAGCCAAATGACTATAGTATTGAGGTAACTGGGATGTCGTAGACATCAGGAAGATATTGTATGCTATAAGTTGTACTTACTATTTAATTTATGATTCAAAATATTACTATGATCTATGGTAAGTGTGGTTTTGACAGGATGCACAACTTACCTAGAGTGGATGTTTGATGACATGACTCTAAGAATAGTAGTTGCATAGTATGGCTTGATGTAGGGTGTTGACCCTAGTTCTATGAGGAGGGGTGGAGGTATTTCCCACCTTTTATCCTCTGAAACCTAGAGTCGTGGGAGGGATGTGTGAATTCATTCTCCCCTAGACGTGTGATGACGACTGCTAGTTTCCTGTTGGGGAAGCTTGGTCGAGATGTATGACACTTCCACTTACGGGTTCTATCTGGAGTTAGGTCAATATAGTTGACTCTCCACCTTAGTCCAACAGAGGAAAGGATAGGATGGAAGATGGAAGTAGGTTAGGAAGGAAGGATGCTTCGATGTTAGTTGAGAATACTGATTAGGGATTAGAGATGCCACTATTGTTTACTCACTTGGTTCCTACCATGTTTAAAACCCTCTTTTATTTACTACTGATATTTTAAGTGTGACAATAATTTATTGATGAATTGGTGCAATTTAGTTCATTAAGATTATTAAATGATGCATTACTTGATCTGTTGTCCTACATGTCTTGGTGATCATATAGGAACTATGCACTAGAAGCAATGATTGTTTATATTTAGTACATGCATGAGATATGTGTCCACTAGCTACGCACACATACCCTACCCATGTACACTAGTATAAGTAATTAATGTATTAATTATTAAAGTAAATTATTAACTATTTAATTGAATGTTTATTGAATATGTAAATTATATTGCATACAAATATCTAGAAGCATTAATATTGAAAAGAAGAAGAAAGCAAGCAAACAAATTAAAGACCAAGGGGAGAAGCTCTGAAGCTAGGGTTACATCATCTCACGCCGCAGAGGACTGAGGCAAAAAAACAATGGCCCCGCAGGGGCTCCCGCAAGGGCCTGGGGAGGCGCCAACAGGCGTTTCCTACAGCCAGGTCACCGCAAATGCGGATCCA
>JASDQU010105987.1:92787-112020 GCA_032191745.1 Picea mariana | reverse complement strand
AATAATATTTTTATTTAATTATATCTTATTTTTTTTTGGATTTTTAAGTGTTTGTAATAAAGTATTTGGATTTTATATTTGGTTATACTAGTGTTAGAATTTGATGTGCAATTTTTTTTTTTTATGAAAAATTATAATTAAATATTTTCATTGACTTTTAATTTATGTTTAAATAATTTATTATCATTAAATTTTAGTATATTATTATTATTTTTTCATGATTAATAATGCTTGTTACAATTTATTAAAAAAATATAAAAAAAAATAATAATACTTTATAACTTCCCCGGATGGGGTGTCAGTGATAGACAAATGGCGCAGGTAGCAACAAGGTGGGTGTCAACGAGGCACGAAGCCACGTGACGGGCCCGTGTCTCCGTCCGCCACCCTCCGGGATTTTAATGCAGCTTAATGACGATGGGAAGGCGAGTTTATTGCCCTCGACCTCCGCGTTTTACTATGGCTCGGGTGATTGTATCCGCTGTAACTCTTTGTTGTCTCGGCTCCTGCTGCTGGTTAGTAGAGCTTCTCTCCCTACGTCCATGGCCGGCTTTTGAGAGCGCTTATTGGTCCCTGGAGGCTCCCCGCCGCGACCATCTCTGCGTGTACACGATGCCTAAGCATAAGCACTGCCTGAGAGGGAAACCACGGCGGGGCTCTTCATGGAAACCTCGACGACCATCCTTTTTTTTGCATCTCCCTCTGCTCCTTGCCAGGAAGAAGAGCCTAGCCAAATCCCCCCGACTCAGTCAAATGCAAGCTTTAACTCTCTGGACCTGATTCTCCGGTCGCCTTGCTCGTCGTTGCCCTTACTCCTGGCTCCCACCGGGACGGCTCAACACCCCGTTCAGCATTCGGCTCTCCCAATCTCTTTAGATGCAGCGCCACCACCTCCGAACCGGGACTCTGGAAGCTATGGTACCCCCTTCGTGGATGCAGCTACGAGTGACCTGGTAAAAGATAAATTGGCCAATCTTTATGGCCTCGTATTCGAGCTTCGAAAGGGCGTCGAGGACCTGCAGTTCCAGCTACAGTCGTCGAATGAGAAGGCCACCCTCTTCCTCCAGCTCCTCTCCTCGCTGCATGAGGCCTTCCTTTCGACCCTGACAACCGCCACCTCCGAGAAGGCACCTGAAGTAGACATCGCCAGCGACGAGGCAAAGGCGCATGCGACCTCAACACAGGCACAGAGCGCACCCACCTCGGTTGAAGATATAATTATGAAGGAGGCAACAACTCCACCTCTGCAGGAAACTGGCAACACCACTGAGACCGGGCAAGACATGGCGAGGCACGACTGTGGAGTCAGGAAGAAGGAGGAGCTCGAAGTGCAATGGGGCGACGGGACGGTAATTGTGGAGGAGGAACCATGGACAGGCGACCTCAACGCCACCTAGCCAGGTTATGCGCCAACTATCTAGTTTATGTCGGTTTAGAAATACTTGTTATATGTATGTTGTTCCAGCTGGAGATCTACTTAGTCCTTAGACATTTTACCGTAGGCTTATTACTTTTTTTAAGATGATTAGGTCGCTAACTGGGCTAGTTTCCCCTTTGTTGGGGCAGCCTGGAAGTCTCAGCAGACTAGATACTCTGTCTTGTAACACTCTTTTCTTACTTTAAAATAATAATAATAATAATAATAATAATAATAATAATAATAATACTTTATAACTTTTTACTTATATTCTATTCAAACAATAATAAATTAAATATTTACATAAAAAAATTATATTAACCAAAATTAAATATTTGAATAAAAAAATAAATTACAATTATCCAAACAAGATTTAAATAATAATATTTTGGATAAGGTAAAATATGCATTAACCTGTTTAATGTCAATTAGATTTAATTAATAATATCTATATTGAAATAAATTATATCAATCACGGCTAGATATCACAATGAGATTTACATGAAAAGTGAATATAATGTTATTAATGTGTGGATTTAAATGATAATTGGTATAGTTGGAGATTGTGTGTTATTGTTATTTATGTTTTATTATTCTCTTTCATGTGATAAATAAATGTTTTTATTTAATATTAATATAATATTTTTGTATTATGAAATTTCTCTTGTTATTAATATATTTATATTATTGAATTTATTTTAATGAAAACCATGCAATTTTAATATAATGTAATTATAAATTATATAATTTATATGAAATTTATTTCAATTAATAATACTACATGCATGACATGTCATTATAGTACAAATTTACATAAAAAATTGATATAATACAAGTATGAATAATATAATTGAGAGTATAGAATTTTTTACAATGAATAGTAATACATGTATTTTAGTAATGTAGATAAGACTATGAATTTTCTTCCAATATTATTAATATAATTGAGGATATTAAATTTTAGTATAATGTGTGAATGGATAATATGTGTTTGTAATTAATGTGTAGATTTATATGAATAACATGAATACTTAAGATTATGTTAGCATATAATATGTGAATGGATAATATGTGTTTTTAATTAATGTGTAGATTTGTATGAATAACATGAATACTTGAGATTATGTGAACATATATATCCATCTAAACCTAAACCTGTAATCTATCAAATGTTAAAAGAAATCTAATTTTTTTAAGTGGACACATTTCCTTTCTAAAAAAACTTTGCTTCTAAAAAAATTGATTTTCTTGATACTTAATTGATCAAGAATTCAAATAAATCTATATTTTTTTTTATACTTAATTGATCTAGAGTTCAAATAAATCTATATTATTTTATTCTAACATTTTCTTTATAATTCAAAGGATATAAAAATTCACTAGTGAAATGAAATATTTACTGTTAAATTTGGAATAATATAATGTTTGGTATTATACTAACCATGTTTGTGAGATTTATTATTTTGAAATATTGCATTTGGTTTATTATAAATATCAAAATTTATTGTTGGTTTATTGTAATTTTGAGAAGGGATATTATTATCATATTAAGTAGAGGAGATTTTAATAAAAAAAAGTGTCAAGTGATTGAAAACAACACCTTGAAATTAATTAACACATAAAATACAATAGCAATTATAAAAAGCACGGTCAATATTTGAGAAAGGGTTGTGGGTTTTGAGGAATGTTATATTTGAGGTTTATTGAATGATTGGATAATTGAAAAGTATCAAGATAATGCTCAGAACCATCATCGTTATGTTTAATAAATTTATTAACAAAATTTAATTTTATATGAAAGTGTTTATGGTTTATGATTTAAAAAATAATTTGGAAATAATTAGCATATAAAATATCAATTGGAGTTATAAAAACATAAATATAAGGTCGAGAGTTGAGAAAGGGTTGTGCATTTTTGAAGAATATTGTATTTGGAGTTTAGTTGAAAAGTTTCAAAATAATTATTGAGATGCATTGTCGATGTATTGATAGCAAACTGTTTTGTTAACCAAATCCATTTATATATATGATATTGTTTATTGTTTACCATTTAAAGAACACCTTGAAAATAATTAAGGTACCAACTATAAAAACATGAGGCCAAGTGTTGAGAAAAGGTTGTGTGTTTTTTTTATATTTGATATTGTTTATTGTTTTAATTAAAAAACATTTAGAAATAATTAACAAGTACAAAAGCATGAGTTCAAGAGTTGAGAAAAGGTTGTGGGATATATATATATATATATATATATATATATATATATATATATATATATATATGCTATTGTTTATTGTTTCTAATTAAAAAAAATTAACCATTAAAAACGCATGAGGTTAGGAGTTTAGGAGTTGAGAAAAGGGTTGAGGTTCTATTTTTATATATGATATTGCTCATTGTTTTTTATTTAAAGAATACTTTGAAAATAATTAATAAGTAAAATACCAAATGTAGTTATAAAAACAAGAGGTCAAGAAAGGGTTGTGGGTTTTGGTAATATTGTATTTGAGGTTTTTTGGAAAGATAATGTTGAGAACATCATCCCTATGTCTTATAAAAAAATAATTTATTGGAAAATTTTAATTTTATATATGATATTGTTGATTGTTTATGATTTTAATCAATGTTTTCATACAACTTCACACACATTTATTCATTTTTATTGATGGAGTTGGAGGAAATGATAGGTGCTATGGGGAAAAGTCTCTTTAATCAAGGTCTAGCGACTAGGTAGAGCCTTGACACCTTAAAAGACATAAAAACTTATATTCTACCCAAATCCAACAAGACATTACGATAACTAATGGAAGAGAGAGAAGATTGAAAGGTGTACCTTAAGTCCTTTTGGATGTTGTCGATCCCTTCTAGTTGCTGACTGTTCCAAGATTGTAGGCCTCCTCCCAAAGATAACCTAAAACAATGTTACAGAGCAAACTATGACATCATATGCATAGCTATCAAGATCATCTAAAGGGTTAGATATTCATGAAAAACATCCATAAATATAAACATCAATACATAAAGATCTGGGCCAAGAAGTTTTCTCTTTTATTAATAACAAAAGTAGAAGTTACAACCTGAATTATGATGGTGCCGCTCTACAAACCACGACTGGGTTCCTAATCTTTAACTCCAAGTGCATTATTCCCAATATTCTGTCCTCACAACCAACATGTCAATATATGGGGAATAGATGGATTGTAAAAGGAGGATGGATGGAAGGGAATGTTGAGGATGAAACTCAGAGTAGAATGCAAGAAGGCTTGGAATACAAGGGAGAAATTTTGGTAGAGTTCTCTTGCCTCTCTTTCATATATCCAAATGACCCCCCTAGGGCCATTTTTATATGAAACAAATATGGTTATTCGGCTGTTATAAGGGCTACAGGAGGTAAAATGGTTGCACAACCTAAGATAGCCTGTAAACTCTGTCGGAAAATGCAAAATTTATATTTTTTTGCAATTTTTTAGAGTACATTCACACTTTCAAGTATACAACTAACGCATGTATGCGAGGTTTTAGGTATGCATCTAACATGTGTACGTGCTCTGCATACGTATAAGGGCACGTATACCATACAAAAAAGTGTTTTTTGAGAAGAACTCCAACAAAAAAGGTTGGTAGATGTGTGAATGAGTAGGCCAACATCAGAAATGCATAATAGTGGCATTTTGGGTTATAACAGATGCCCCCTAATGTGTGAGGTCAGAAGAGAAATTGATGGCCGAAATACACTACAACATATTTAATAAAGTGGGAAAGAACTGGAGTCGAGTAATCCCAAGTGAGTATCTGTGAGTGCATCATCTGCAATATAATAATAATCATCGAGGCAAGCATACCCATGCTTGGGACAAACTAAGCATGGCTGCTAATCAAGTACACTGCAGATCCATGTCATATATAGTAATCATGGCTACATGACCAATGTATATTCCAATATAAAGTGTAGCCATGAATAATACACATCATATCTACATCTCAAAATCATCGGAAGATATACAATGTCATATGAATCTTGAAGAGGTATTAATGCTTGTGGATGGACATGATAGGTTCATAACTCGAGAAATATCTTCAATATATTCAAAACTCAGGTAAGAGTATAATAGGATTATAAGATTCACTACTTTGAGGTCTTTGACATGCCATTGTGGAAAGACTAGAGGATCTCGATCATCAAGCACATAACTTCACTAATTCTGAATGTGAACTTGGCAGAAATCTCGGGATGGCCGACTCGTGGAGGTCAAGATACTTATCGCCAAATGGACAACTCAGGTTGCAATACTTCCCCTTGGACAATAGCAAGAAACATGAAAATACTTAGGCAACATGTTATTGACATAATTCTATGGCACAGGAGGCACCAAAAACTCTCCATGTGTTTGGAAGAGTAACCAAATGGAGGAGGACACAACTCTATGTAATGAGAACAACTTCCTAAGGCCATACTAGATCCCAATTCTTGCAGAACAAACAAAAGGATGTGCTCTGTCCAAGGGTGACTAGATTGCTTCCAACAAAAGATAATGTTTCCCCATCCCCTCTTTTTGGAATATTTTTTTTTTGTCTTTTTCATGTATTTAACGAGCTTGAAAAAGAATAAAAGAATGCTACGCTACAAAGGAGGAATGAGTTTCACTGGCAAGCATACTGGTTCCAAGTGCATGGAACATACTGATGCTCAGTGCAAGGAACATGTGTAGGATAAGGACACTCGGGAAAATTCCTCCATGGGTCAAGGTGTCACATCACAAAGGAAAAAATGCTACAAGGCTTGAACATAAGGAATTATCTAAAGGTTTAGTAATAGAAAAATGAAGCCGACATTAGGCCAAAGATGCAAGGATGATACATGTGATGCGATTACGAAATGACAGAATGAAACTCCTTCCATGGAAATTTTTACGATCCCAAAGAAGGGTAGATCGACGTTTTTTTTCATTTTTAGAGAGTCTAAAAACACTAAAAGAAGACTCCAAAGTGTCCTTTTTCATTTAGTTACATCCCCAAGAGAAAAAAAGGATAAAAAAATACTTGGGAATACTCTCCTGGGGAGACAAATCTCCCAAGGTGCACCTTTTTCGTAAGTTGAGTCTCCAAGGTCCAGAAAAGATTTAAACTTATACTGAGGAGAAATATAGTTCATTTTTTGTAAATTTAGTTTCTCATGCCTGAAAAAGAGGTAAACTAATACCTGAGAAAACTCTCCCGGCGGGACGTACCCCCCGAGGTGTTTTTTTTTTTTTTCTAGTTAATCTATTGGCCGAAAAAAGGGTTAAAATTATACCAAATAGATGTTCTTTCAATACCTATTAATGAGTGTGAAAGAAACAAGGTCACTCGGTGATATTTTCTTGTTTAGGGAGTCTGAAAAGGGCTTAAAGAAGACTCCAGGGGTGTCCTTTTTGTAAATAATCTCGAAGGCCTAAAAAAGAGATAAACCAAAACCAAGGAGAATGGACCTTTTTCATAACTTAGTTCCTCGGGCATGAAAAAGGGGTAAACTTATACCTAAGAAAACTCTCCTAGCAAAGCGTAGCTCCTCGGGAATACATTTTTCGTTAATTAGCCATCCAGACCGAAAAAGGGGTAAATTATCACTGGACATATGTGCCTTCAAATTTCAATTTGATGAGCATGAAGGGAAACAAGATTGGTCGACAATATTTTTAATTTTAGGGAGTCCGAAAAGAGAATAAAGAGGACTCCAAGGGGGCTCCTTTTCATATGTAATCTAAATGAGACTGAAAAGGATAAATAATCTCTTGCTAGATGTTACTTTCATATTTTAAAAGATCTTGAAAGGAAACAAACCATGCTCTACAAGAGTCCCAAGGGTTGAAGCTGGAAAAATCATTTCAGAAGAGAAATGAGGCGTATAACAAAGTCATCACGGGGATAAAAAGGATTGTCAATCCTACATGAAGCTCACAGCATGGATGCTGAAATGCAACACAAGGATATACCTAGGCAATCCATGGAGGGAAAGGCTCTACCACCTAATTATGACACTTATAAATAAGCATAGAAGGCTCTGTGTCACACTTCGGTGGGGTCGACCCAATGGAAAAGAAGAAGTCATCAATATAATGAAAAATTCAAGTTGGTGAGAACCTATCCTAAATGAAAATGGTGAAATCACAACTTCATCACAAGATAGTATAAGTAGTACCCATCCATCAAAAATACCAAATCCAAAGGAGCAAGATGTTTAAAAAACCAAAAGATCACCAAGAAGAACCAAAACATCCACCGAGCAACAAAAGGGAAGAAATCGGGACCAAATCAAGTTAAAACAAGGTAAAAAATTCTATAAATAGAGGTAAAAAGGGTCACTTTTACCATTGCACTTTGAAAATTCCTAAAAATAGTCAAAACCCTCTTGCTTCAATTGGACATTTGGAGAGCATCAATGGATGAAATCAACTCGTTCTTGGGCCAAGTAAGTACTCCTTCCCTTTACTTGCAATTCCATTCATCCATTTCATTTTTTAGATAGATTTGGGGGTCGTGCACTCCAAAATTTTACTCAAATATGTATGTACGCGTGCTTTTCATAGTCAACACATGTATGTACATAGGATGAGACACTCTCATCATGCATGCATACGTGACTGTCATAAAAAAAGGGTGCGTACATGCTCAAAATTTTTGAAACAATGAAGCACTAACTCCCAAAATGTTTGTATGACTTAGGATGTATGTGCATTGGACGGAAAGGTAGCATGAAGAGGTTGAAAAAATGTTGGAGGACAACCTAGAGGCAGTGGAAACACTGAAACAATGTGGATTATGGAAATTATTCTGTTGTTCCCTTATGAGAGCTCAACTAAGACTTCTAAACCATTTGGTAGAGTATTGGAACCCGGATGCAGAGGCTTTTTATGATAGAAGGCCAATCACTAGCACCAACCACTGAACACCTTTACTTTTTGACCAGACTCTCTAGGAGGAGTGAATTGGTAAAGTTGAATACTTTCCCTCCTATTCCATATAACATAGCCCACTATATTGATATGTATTGTGAGGCCGACACTGAGAAGGTGGGGTCTCAAGTGCCGATACAAAAAATCGAGAATCTGAGTTTGAGAGTGGTACTATACATGATTGGGAAGATAACAGGATCTGCTTCTCTACAATAGGCCTCGTGATCCCATATGCACTATGCAGTGCAGTGTATGCAACCGATGATATTCGATTGGAGCGACACTATGCTCAACTACATGAAAATTCAGTTGACAGAGTGCAGATTGAGACATAGGAGAAACTTTGGATTTAGGACAATGCTATGTGCATTCTTCTTTGAAAGAGTTCCAGAGATGATCCTGAGGGNGATGATATTCGATTGGAGCGACACTATGCTCAACTACATGAAAATTCAGTTGACAGAGTGCAGATTGAGACATAGGAGAAACTTTGGATTTAGGACAATGCTATGTGCATTCTTCTTTGAAAGAGTTCCAGAGATGATCCTAAGGGAGGGTGTGTGGGGACACATAGCCTCCTTTCCATCACTATATAGATGGGTTTCTTTGATGTTGTGCTAGGGAGGAGGAGGGGTACGCTAGTCATATGATGACAAGTTCTTCGACTGGTGGAAACTCTAGATTCTCGTCATTGAGGACTACCCATATGCAGGTATTAGATTAATGTGAGACCAAGACATGCCTATGCCCCCTGGTGCAGCATGTGGAGATATAGGTACGTACTCATATTTTTGAATTTTCAACTTTTTAATTTTTTTCAATTTATAATGCAAAAGACAACATGTTTTTTGTAACATCACAATACTAACTTAAAATATGTTATGTACATATGTGGGACCAGTATGGACAGTGTAGTTCCCTCAGACTCGGCGTTGTCCTTAAGAGCATATAAAACTAGGAGGAGTCACAGCTGAGGCATGCCCATCGTCAACATAGGCTAAGAGAGTCCTGAGATGGGTAGAGAGGAACACGACAATCCTCACCCGTAGCGTGCCCATGGAAAATATCAAGGATCTACCACCATCCATGTAGACTCATGTAGTGGGAGTACCCAAGGAATTGGTCCAATTATTTCAACATCTAGCCAATGTCGTAGTGTACTATACTAGGGCCAATAGGCCTAGAGCTTAAAGTAGTATTGAGAATTATGCATGGCGAGCGCACCCATTTTTGTATCTCCCATATGTATTGAGGGATTAAGAACGACGATGTATATTTGACACTTTTTTAGGGTTTATGGCCTACATTATGTACCGTGACATCATTTTGGGCATATTATATATACGCATCTTTTTTCCTTATGGAGTAAATACATTTTGTACAATTATATTTACATGTGTGTATATGTGTTTGATTTTATATTTATGTGTGTTAAAGATGCCAATATAAAATATGATTTTCCAATGTATCAGTTAATTGATTAGAGCGTCGAGGAACATGAATATTTGTAATACAATCAAAATAATGTTCCAAGAGACGTACCCTAAGGAATCATCGGTGTAAGGTAGGATCGTGGATGCGGTAGACTCCATTTAACTACAACACTACCAGTGGAGCATCTAAATGAACCCGAAGGGAAATACCAAGTGACAAAGCATCACATAACAGTTCTATTACAACGCTATACTCAAAAACACTATTGGTTGCTTCTATTAGACAAGCACCTATAGAAGATACCATTTGACCAGTGGGCGTGAAAATCACCCAAGCTGGGGAAGAGAGCCTCTGAGTGTGTCGGGTAGCACCATCTGCGAACCCAACATAAACCTCAAACTCACTTGAAATCTACCACAATGCAGAGGCCCAATAACTATACATCCATAAAACAAAAAGAATACTATAGATAAAATATATACACTATATACAAGAAGTCACACTCAAGTGACCAGCCTAAGCATAATACTTCTTTAAGTAAAGCCCATTTTTGGGCCCAGGAAACACATTTCCTTCAAAGTAAACCAACTTGTAAGTGCCTTTTTCCAAAACTTTTCTTATAATAAATAACCTGAGCCACATAGGTTTAAACTTACCTACCCTCAAGAGATCTTTATCTTGATCATAGACCAAAACAAGATCACCTTTGGAGAAGACCTTGGGGGCAATCGATTGATCGTACTGACACTTGACGTGATGTTTGTGAGCCTCAATATCCAAGGATTCATCTCAACGTTTTTCATAGAGATGCTCGAGATAGAGTAGACACTCTTCAAGCAGAGTTGTGTCGAGCAATAACTATACTTCCAACTTAAGTGAAGGAATCTGACACTCGATATGAAAGACTCTCTCCATCCCATAAACTAGTTGGAAAGGAGAGAATCATGTGGAAGTCTTGACAGGAGTTCGATATGCCCATAGTGATTAGTACAACATCAAATGCCAATTCTACTTGGTCAAATTGATTGTCTGTTGGAGAATGGTCTTAAGAGACTCGTTGAAAACCTCCACCTGATCATTCACTTATGGATAATAGGATGACAAATTTTCTTGTTTAAACACTAGCTTTGACATAACTTTGTCATAATCTTATTTTGGAAGTGATTGCCATGGTTAGTGATAATATCCTTCGGTATACCGAACCTAGAAATGATTTGGTTTAAAATGAAGAGTGTCGTTGTTTCCCCATCATTACTAAATATTGGCATGTATTCAAACCATTGGGTGGAGTAGTCTACTGCCACAATGATATAATGATTCCCCCTAGAAGAAGTTGGGTGGCATGCAGTGAAATAAATTCTCCACTTAGTGAAGGGACCAACTTCAATGACAAGAAACATAGGAGCAGGGTGTGCCCACATCTTCCAAGAGAAGATCTGACACATATGACACTTCTTGACCACTTCTATACAATATTTCATTAACGAGGGCCAGAAGTATCAAACATGAAGGATTTTCTTAGTGGTAGCCATCACAAAAAATTGACCGCCACATGCTCCAGTGTGGAAATCATTAAGCACAGGCTCTGCCTCCTCATGAGTAAGGAAATGACAGAGAACGCAGTCAAGTCCTCAATGATACAAATTGTCATCTAAGATAAGATAACTTCATTCTCGATGGTGTATCCATCGATGCTCATCATGAGAAGTATAAGGAGGAAACTTCAAAGTCTGAAAATATACAAGTATATCTCCATACCAAGGGTCAGAATATGCAATAAGTAATAATCGTCATTGATGAACGAATCCTCGGGCATATCTATGCCACTCTCAATCAGAAGTTCTGATATTAACTCTGCAAAAACCAAATACTTCTTAGACTTAGCTGAAATAAAGTCCAAATCGAATTCTTGAAGAATAACGATCCAATGACTAATCTTCTCGTCGATGATCCGTCATGTCAACACATGCTGAAAATGATTAATGATGACCATGACAGTGTTTTTACGGAGTAGAATATAATGACGAAACCTTTGAACAATGTGGACAACTGCCAAAGCCAGCTTCTCAACATGAGTATAGTTGAGCTCTGGTCCAACTAAGCCTTGGCTAAGGTAGTAGATAATGTGTTCCTGGAGTGTGTCATCCTCCTGGACCAAGACCATACCGATGGTAGAATCTATTGTATCTAATTATAACAAGAAGTCCTTTCCTTAATCAAGAGGGAGGAGCAGAGGGGAAGACATCAAGGAACTTTTCAATGCTTCAAAAGAGAGTTGAACCGATTCATCCCAAAATAATGTGACCCCTTTCTTTAAAAGATGCATGAAACCTTTATTTATTTCAACATAGTTGGCAATAAATCACCGTAAAAAGTTATCTTTTCCTTCGAGAATCTAAAGTTGTGAAACTGTGCGTGAGGGAGACAACTAAACTATTGCCTCAACCTTGAGAGGATAAAAAATGATCCCTCTGTTGGACACAATAAATCCCAATAAACGTCCTGACATGACACAAAAACTACACTTTTGGGGATTCAAATGAATTTGGTAGTAGCGACACCTCTCAAGGATAAGTTGAAGTTGAGCAGGATAATCAGAACTCTTGCGAGAATGTGACACGAGATCATCAAGATATGCCTCGACTATATGTTTGAGATCCTGAAAGGAAAATGACATGGCTCGCTGAAATGTAGCTCCAATGTTTTGAAGGCCAAAAGGCATCTTCTTATATGAAAAGGTACCCCAAGGACATATAAATTAGTCTTATGTTGATCCTTGGGTTTGATCTGAATTTGATTGTACCTTGAGAAACTGTCCATAAAGGAAAATACTTCACAACCCGCACTTTCATTGATAATTTGATAAATGAATGAGGTTGGAAAGTTTTCTTTCAGACATACCTTGTTCAGATCGCGAAAATCCATGCACACTCGAATTTTACCTTGATTTTTGTTGATAGGGACATGATTTGACACCCATTCTGTTAATTTAACAGGGTAGATGAAACCAACCTTGATCAATTTCTCTACCTTAACTTTAATATCCACTACCTTTCAAGGGTTAACCAAGCGAAGTTTCTGTCAGACCGACTTAGTGTTGGGATAAGTTCAAATTTCATGTTCAATGATATGAAGTTCAATGCCTAGCATTTCCTCATAAGACCAGGTGAAAATGTCACAAAATTCCTTGAATAATTCAGTATACTCTTTAATCTTCTCGGGGGAACAATCTGCTCTGATGAATATGTTTTTGATGATGTCGGGGCTCTTGGAGATATCAATTGGAATAGTCTCAACTATACTCGCCATGTTTTCTTCAGCGTAGATTCCATGCGTTGCAAATGATTAACAATACGAGTGACATCTCCATCCATGGTCGCAATAAACTCTCTTGCCTCCACTCTCCTAATCTCATGTAAAAATTAATATCTATGATGAATATCATCCCAAGGTTTGTCTAGTCTAGTCATTGCCTCTAAAATCGCCTCAACAAAGGGAAAGACCAAGACCAACGGATCATGATAATTAAGAGAATTTTGAGCACAAATAGGCTCTAGAATAAGATCAAGCTTTTAAGGGGGAGTTGGATCAAAGTTTGTTGAGGTTTGCTAAAAAATGTTGTACACAAACTTAGTTGCAGATAGGGGCATTTCCATGACCAGATTCCCTACCCCTTCCATCGAAGCTGATACGGAAGGTAAATTCCACGGATTGTCAAAATAACCTGTTCAAAATGAATCTACTTGGAGAATCAGCTGATCAGGGACAACCAAAAAAAAGTCAACATCACTTGAAGGTGGTAGAAAGTTGAAAGTGCCCATCAAAGATGGAAACAATCCATCACCTAGATTGATAGTACGTTGTTGTGGGTTATCAATCATCAGGATCGTGGATGCCCTTGATGAAGGGTCAGGAAGAGAAAAAGACAAATCATCAACAATTACTATCCTACTTTGATGAGGAAAGCATAATACATGAAAAATAGAGGATACGACCACTATCATTGTGTAAGTCCAACTTCGACCTAACAAAAGGTTATATTTGAGAGGTGCATTGACCACTTCGACCTCGAAACACACAGTGTTTCCCTCCAACCGCACGAGGAAGGAGGGGATTATGCCATACAGTCTAAAATAACGATCTTCAAACGCAATTAACAATGTAGGAGATAAAGAAAACTCAAGTTGACCAATAGCTTTCCAACATGCCAATGACATAACACAAGTTGATGGACCCTCGTCTACCAACATGCGAAAAATATTCCATGTCAGCGATTTCATGGCGTAAACCACTACTGTATAGAAGGTGACATGGTAAGGTAAACAAGGTTTAACGTTGAAAGCGTCAAAGATGATAGATTCCAAGTTAGCTGGCTCAACAACACCTAAGGAGGATAATAACGCTTTTCTCTGCAAAGGGAAACTATGGAGGACCTCTAGGGAAGACATCGCACAAGGGTTTTGTGACAGATCCTTAATGATGGAGTATTTATGGGAAAACCTTACATTTGGATTATGAGAATATTTCTTAAACACACCTTTGGGGATGAGAGTCATAGTTTCTCCCATTGTTTTCTCAATGCGAAGAGGAGGAAATGGGTTGGAAGTTTCTTTTCCCTTCTCAATAGATTCAAACATTCTGTAATCATGAGCCTTGGTCTAAAGATGAGCATATGATCTCATCATGTACACGTTTGTGGCTCCAGTGTTAGTATTAAGTGTGGGGGCACCCTGATTTCCCCCAAGCACACTCGTGGATGAAGAAGCTTGCCTAAAATTCTTCCCCTAAGGGAAGGGGTTAGTTAACACAATAGGTTGTTTCTGTTGTTGGGCTCTAAATATGTCCTAAAAACAACCTCTGTGCATCAACCAAAGGTAGGCGCTGACACAATAGGCTCAGACACAAGCGTTTTACTTGTCGCCTACGTAGGTTCTTACCTTCCGTTTTCAATACCCAGCCTCTAGAGATGCAACACCTGTAAAGGAACAATAATCGTAAAGGGAACGATAGTTGTTCTATTCAAAGGAACAACGTGACTTGCAAAAGGAACAACAATCGCTACATTGGGCTAAACTAATGTTGAATTAATTGCATTGTAGTATTTACCCAACTATCTAATTTGTCAACCCGGGGGTCATAAACTGACGAAGCACACACAAAGTATATGAAAGATTGAAGTGAGACTAATCTAATCTAATGTTTAAGCTATGATTGAAATTGAATCATTAATCTAACAGGCGACTGAATTTGAATTAATCTAGTTGCGTAAATGAAATTAATCTAGGAATGGGAAATTGCGTAAATGAAATTAATCTAGAAATGGAGAACTACATGAAGGAAAAATAGATACAACAAGTGAAGAGATGAATGACACAACAATATATGTGAGCTCACTCTAATGAAGCAATCTTATATTAAAATAACCAAATCAATCTTCATAACATAATAATGAAAGCATGAAAACCAAAACCATGAATCAAAGCTAAGAATCCCTTTCTCTTTCAAATCCTAATGACTACTCTAATTCTCTACTTGCAACTGATTGAATTCTAATTGATCCTAATTGAATAATCTAATCGAATCCTCATGAAGAGAGATCACTCTCTTTTATACATGAGAGCCTTGAAGATAAGATAACCATCTCATTATTACAGATCCACTTTTCTCTCAACCTATTTCCCATTATTACAAAATATAATCCCTTTAAATCCTCACACATATCTCTCATATATCTTAGATAAGATATTCCAACCAAATCTCCATGATCTTCTCCTTGGAATGGGCTTGAATTATCTCCTCAAATATTGAAATGGTGGAGGAAGTATTCGAGAAGTCCATTGAATTAATCCTTCACATATTCCTACACATTACAAAGCTCACACATATTTGAGATATATATGAAAACATGTTGATTTTCTAACGTTTAATCACAAATTCCTTTTAAATACTAAAATGAATAAAGTGGAGAACAATAAGGTGAAACTCAAGTATATTTATGGAAATGATATCGTGAAAGGTTAATGGGGCGATGAAATGTGAAGAATGATGAAGGGAAAGGTGGATGAGAATAGGACATTTTTGAGCCCCAACATACCCCCCAACTTAACTTATTGCATGTCCTCATGCAACCATGCATGGAGCTTCTCAAGAAATTTTGGCATCTGAATGTTGGCTTTGAGTGATGATGATAAATGTTTCCAGGATGGGTTTTACATAAGTAACAACTGACATTTTTGTTGAATTTTAATGACAAAATAAGAAATATTTCATTCACACATTTCGTCAAACACTTAGCAACCTAGAGATAACTGTCTTCTTAAATTTCAGAAATGCATACCCACATTCAAACATTTCTATAAGCAGAAATACACATTGTTAAGCAAAATATGCAACGGAAATACACAATGGACAACAACCCATAACTCACAGAAATTTAGGCAAATGCCAGGGAAAACCCCAATGTGGGGAAACCCAACGAGAGAGAGATATTATTATATTTCTTCGGGAAAGTTCAGAACAACATCAATAACACTTTTCAGCCAAGAGAAATACCTCTTACAGCACAAAACCGTCCCCCACAAATCTGTCTTGAAAATCGTGCCACATTCCATACAATTGTACGGATTTGTTGAAAGTTGGCACCTTGAAATTCAAGCCACAACAGGCTGTTGTACCTTCTCTTTTGTAGGGACTTCCTCCTTCAGAAAATTCTTAAAGGATTACCTCAAAAACTGTGCCCAAGCTTTCCTCAATTTTCGTGCTTCAAGAATGTTGTTGTACGGCTTGTACGGATCCGTACAGTATGGCCTGTCCCAACAAATAACACTATTGAAAATCAAAACAGAAAATGCCTCCTTGGGATTTGTGCCCTAGATCTCTTGGAAATCATGCCCTTCTTGATGCCCACTTTCCTCTCTCAAGCAATCTCTCAACTCCTCTCGTCTTCTCTGGTGTGTTCTTCTCACATCCCTAAGCATGTATATGTACTTTTCTCTTTTCCCAAGAAACCCTAACTTACATAACCAACTCAATCTAATGGCTATCATAAGTCTAATCTGAGGGCTCATAGTTAATGCTCCTCATTAATTACAAAAAATGTAATAAATGCTCATTAAATACTTTTTGGGTCCCACAACTTAAAATCACTTTAAGTTGTAAAGTACATTCACTTTATAAAAGCACTTTATTTAAAAAGTCACTTTACAAATAAAACATATCTAGGAATTATGACTTTGTGTCCTCCCCATGAAAAAACACAAAAACATGAATGAGGACATCACTTGTTACATTTCAACATTTTTCTTATGGTTGGTTCTTGTGTGACAACCATGAATATAAAGAATGTTGGTTCTTGTGTTAACAACATTCATTTCGTTACTTGTTCTCTTTTTGTTATGATAATAATTTGCCCATATTTTTACTGAAAAATGTATGCTATCAATGTGCATAAGGAAAACATCACTGAGTATAAGAAAGCCCTTTTTTTTGTATATTTGTGAATCATGCCAATATGTATACCAATACTTATAAAGCAAAGTGCAACATAGTATATTTGGAAAAGAAATGTTCATAAATGGTAAATGAGACGAAAAAAATGGAATAATGATGGTGGAAAAGTGGAGTGATGATAGTAAATAATGTTCCCTACCCCCCAACTTAACTTGTTTCATGTCCTCATGCAACGTGGCATAAGTCGTAGAAGTGAAAAAGGAAAGGGAACTTAATGAGGGAATTTTCCAAATTATTCATTGCTAGCAGTTGAGGAATTACATGATTAAAGTTTAGAAAATAACATACCTCCACTTACCCAAAATGTTGATGAACTATGCAATAGAAATATGGCTGATGTGACTGCTAGATCATGGAAGATGTCACTGCCGCAGGATCATATGGAAAGTGACTACTGCTGTAGCTGCGAATGTTGTCTGTTGGATCATAAATGTGAAGTGGAGGAAGCTGAACTGCTGTTGAATGCACCATGGAAAAGAGAAAGTATGAAAGTGGAACTGTCGTAGTCTCATATGGCTAAAGTCATGCTACTGTAACTACTGATAGAGTCATGAAAAGTGTATAGTCTTCACCTGCTACTAAACCTGATGGTACAATTCTAATCATGCGAATGAATGTGTCGATGTCGAGCATGAAAAGAAGTCAATGGATTACCAACCAATGATGAATGTTGTTAACCAATGTGAGACAACTCACCATTGATGTCAATGAGTGCCAAGGTACCCGAGTACATTTGGCAAAGTGTGAATGAATGAGCTGATGTCGAGCCACTTGCAAGATCTGATGAGCAAGGGACATTGATGTATTCCCATGATTGTCAGCGAGAGAACTTGCCATTAAGGCATGCAAGCCTCCAGGTACTAAAAAATGGACTCTAGTCTATATCCCAGATAAAGTGTTGAGGTCGATGGGGTAAGACTTGTTGAAAGGTGGGCCTTAAGGAATCCCACATCAGTCATTGCGAGTTTGGATAAAAAGAGTGGTAGGACTATAAATGAAAATATCTTAGTTGTAACAGTGTGTATGGCAAGGCAATTTAGTCAGGGAAAGGGAGAGGGATAGTTGTATTGACAAGGAAAATTGAACTGAAAAAGATAAAGAGATGTATGCGACTCAGAAAAGTAGGCGCATGTGAAGCCATGAAGGATAAGGAAATGGAAGATGGTCTTCAACATAGGGATACACAATCTGCTTTGAAGAAGAAGTGGAGGAAGACAGTGATGATGCAAATGGGTTTATGAAAAGGTTTATGTGTAACTGCAAATGCCATGATGTGTAAGATGGGAATCAGCTCCTTCAAGCAGTAAATAAGACATGTTTTTTTTGTTGAAAAGTTTTGTGATCTTTGAAAATCACTTTAGCAGCAAGATGCGATTGAACGCACTCCTAAAAAAACTTAGTACAAATCCTGCATGAAAACTTGTGAGATGTTTGAAGAAAAACAGAACATGTAGAAAGAAGGACAAATGCAACAAAGGAAATAAAAAATAAATGTGTTGTATACCGCTTGTCATGATCATTGCATGCACGTTTGTTTCATCGTTGCTTGCTTAGAGTAAAAGAGAAAAAACATGTGTTCACTATTGTTTTCAAGAATTTATAAAAATGTCCATTTGCAATGTTAATTATTTTTGTGGTTTTAATTTTCAAGAATTTATAAAAATGTCCATTTGCAATGTTAATTATTTTTGTGGTTTTAATTTTTATACTTGGTTTCAAAATTTTTTTATTTTTTTTTTATAATTTATTTCATTTTATTATGGTTGACCAAATGTTTATTATTATTATTTCAATATATATATTTGTTTAATAAGAAAACAAAACAAATAATTTTTTTTTTATAATAAACAAACAATATATATTTATTTTTTTTATATAAAAAAAGGAACTTCTTTATAATAGAACAAAAAAAAATTAGTTTTTTTTTTTTTAATCAATCAAAC
>JASDQU010105987.1:56836-68585 GCA_032191745.1 Picea mariana | reverse complement strand
GGTTAGATATTCATGAAAAACATCCATAAATATAAACATCAATACATAAAGATATGGGACAAGAAGTTTTCTCTTTTATTAATAAGAAAATTGGAAGTTACAACCTGAATTTTGTTGGCACCACTCTATGAACCTTGTCTGGGTTCCTCTTCTTTGACTCCAAGTAGAATATTCCCAATATTCTATCCAACCAACATGCCAATATAGGGGAAAGGGATGGATTGTACAAGGAGGATGAATGTAAGGGAATTTTGAGGATGAAACACAGAGCATAATGCAAGAAGGCTTGGAATACAAGGGAGAAATTTTGGAAGAGTTCTCTTGCCTCTCTTTCATATATCCAAATGACCCTCCTAGGGCCCTTTTATATGAAACAATGATGGTTATTTGGTTGTCATAAGGGATACAAGAGGTAAAATGGTTTCACAACCTAAGATAGCCCGTAAACTCTGCCAAAAAGCGTGGAATTTATATTTTTTTGCAATTTTTTAGAGTACACTTGGGATTTCAGGTATGAAACTAACATATGTATGTGGTATTTTAGGTATGTAGCTAACATGTGTGCGCACTCTTCATATGTATTAGGGTGCGTATACCATACAAAAAATTTTTTTTTGAGAAGAACTCCAACAAAAAAGGTTGACAAATGTCTGAACGAGTAAGCCAACATCAGAAATGCATAGTAGTGGCATTTGGGGTTATAACAATAGGGAAAAAAAGAGAAGTAAAATACCAACTGTATTTATAAAAGCATAAGGTCAAGAGTTGAGAAAGGGTTGTGGATTTTTTTTATATATGGTCTTGTTTATTGTTTATGATTTAAAGAACACGTTGAAAATAATTAATAAGTAAAATATCAATTGTAGCTATAAAAGAATGAGGTCAAGAGTTGAGAAAGGGTTGTGGGTTTTGGGAATATTGTATTTGAGGTTTCTTGAAAAGATAATGTTGAGAACATCATCCTTGTGTCTTGATTAAAAAATAATTTGTTGGAAAAATTTGATTCTATATATGATATTATTGATTGTTTATGATTTCAACCAATGTTTTCATACAACTTCACTCACATTAATTCATTTTTATTGATGGAGTTGGAGGAAAGGGAAGGGGGAAACAAAGAAATTGTGGAGGGTTTTGATGGAATTATAGAGTTATATATTATCAAGGTGTATTTAGTAGGAATTCAAACTTTCCAATAGATACATGATATTTGGAAGTGTCTTTTTTCAAATTAGGGAAACTTTTAGGAGCTAAATTTGACACTTGTGAAAATTTTCTGTGTTTTTTCCTAGAAAAAGATTCACCAATTTTCATTTTTTTCTAAAAATGATTTGCCAAAATTCTATAGGATAAAATTATTTATCCTTAAAAATCACCAAAAATTTATAGAAACTATACAAAATCCTTAGAAATTTGAATAATTTTACAAAATTATAGCCAAACATTTTACTGTTTGCATATTAAGGACTAAAAGGATTTTCCAAGGTTTCTACACTTTAAGACAAATTTCCATCCTTAAAATTTTCCCTGTTTCATATTATCATTATCTTAGAAAAAATGACCTTAATGGTGGGTCAAGATATAGGCCATTAGACTGCATGATGGAAGAAGTTAAATTTTTAGTTATACCAAGGTCATTCGAAATCTATCATAGGTACATCATGCAAGGAAATGCTCTATAGCTAGTATGAATCCATAAAAACAAAGGAATTTATGAGAAGGTTATGGTCATTAGTGGGAATGATGGTCTGGGCATCTCCACAATGTAGCATCATAGTGCAATCACATTTTAGGGTTGTGATTGTGAAACCAAGGAAAGAGATAATTAAAGTATCCGTTGACCCCAAAATTCATTCAAACTATCGTAAGGAGGATTTTCCATGCTAAAAATATATAAAAGTTCTTGAAACAATGGGTTGATAAGAAATGGAAGAAGAAATTGGGGCTTTAACTCTATTTGTATATAAAGGCTAGAGGTTACATTGTTCCACCATGCATAAATCTTAGATCTTGGTACATAACTTACCCAACCACCGACAGGTTAGCCATGCTACTTCAAAACACACTTCAAGAACTTATTTTGAATTCCGATAACAATTAGTTAATAAAGAAGCATAAAAGAAGCACAATAATAGCACATGCACTAATCAATATTCATGCTTCAACATAAATGACTTTCATAACAATAACTAACAAGCATGTATATTATAAATATGAATCTCAAAGATTATGATTAATACACAACGAAAATAAATACACAAGCAAAGGAAACCATGACAAAGAGCACTTATCTTAAACAAAACTAGTCACCAACCTCCCGCAAACCAAGGACATTCCACCTAAACTTAGACACTAATGCTCCAATCCTCGACAACAGGTCACCCCCAAGCCAGAGATATGAATCCACAAGTGTGGGTTCTAGAGTGTCACTCAGTTATGTATTTATTTATTTCTCTGATGTAACTCCCCAGGTTTTTATCCTCATATTAAATGTTATATTTTGTTAAGTTATGAAAGGCCAAAGTTCCTAAACAATTATTAAGAGGCCAATGTGCCTAGGAAGTTTAATGTTTTGATCATTATTTATATAAAACACATCGATGGATGCTAGACAGACAAGGACAAGAGTTATAGGGGGATATGATTCCAAAAGAGAGGAGGCTTGAGGGGATAAGTATTTACCTTATACTTTATTTACCCATTTTGTTTTGATGGAGAATAACAGTTACATGAGCTTCTTGGGGGGGGGGGCGCGGCCAAGTGGCTCCTTAATTCCAAGAATTACATAAACCCATCCTTGGTCTATTTGGGGATTCTCACTCTTGTTCTCATTCTTGTTCTTTTGTTGGTTGCTTCACTCATTCGATCTGACACTCATTCACCCAATTTATTGTTTCTCACACATTTCATTGGGATTTCACTCCATTCACTCTACCACCCACTCATATTTCCTCATTCGTGTCTTGGCTTGGGAAAGGAAAATGAACCGTTGAAGAGAAACCATGGTACTGTTGGTTGTAGAGACTGTTGGTGTACTCCAATCATGAATCAATATATTCATGTCTAAGATGCTTTAGTCTGTGCTCAGTTTTTCTCACAGTTGTGAGTCTTGAGAGTCCCAACATGGATATTCTTGACCAACTGCACTGGATCCCTGTAAGGAGATGGAAAACCCAAGGGACTACGTGGCAGAGAACAAGGGGTCCATTCTCTTAGGTTTTGTAGGCTGGGTAGAAGAGAGATGGGTACTTGGATTGATGTGGGTGCTAAGAAGCCTATGACAGCTTGAGTGTTGAATGGTTTGGGAAGTCAAGTGACACTCTGGAACCATCCTTGTGGATTCATAGCCCTAGATAGGGGGTGAAACTGTTGCTGAGACTTGGAACAAGAGTGTCTACGGTTGGGTGAAATGTCCTTGGTCTGGAGCCATTTGGTGCCTTATTTTCAGAAAAGATAATTGTTCTCTTTTATGTTTATTTACCTGTGTATGTTTTATTCTGTTGTGTATTTATTTATCTTTGAATTCATTATTTAGAATATGCATGCTTGTTGGTTATGAATTTGCATGGATTAGTTTATGTTGTGGCATGAATCTTTATTTCTGCATGTGATTTTCATGTCTCTTAATTAACTTAGAGGTACTCAAATTGAAGAATTCATTGTGAAGTGAGTCCCTAGACTGCAACGTGCCTCGCCTGCGGGTGACTAGGTGTGTTGTAGTCGAATTAAGTGGTGTAGCTCGACCTGTGGGTGGCTCGATATGTTACAGATTGGTATGAGAACCACAGGTTGAAACACCAGGTCAGAATGGGTCAGATCTATTAGACAATATCTTGTGGTTGATATCGACTTATGACCTTGAATTTGTGAATCTTAGGAGGAATGGCGTTGCAGAGTTCGTGCAGAAGCTAGAACGCATGATATCCTTAGTAAGGGATAAAAAGATCATGATCGTTCCTTTCGAATTTGGGAACGATCGCCACCATTGGATTAGAGGGCAGGTGAACAGGGGTTTTCCTATGGAGACGAATAGGAGGTTGGGGTAAGAATTAAGTCCCAACCATAAGATATGGTTGATCAATCGTCAAACGTCAATCGAATCCAAGCAGGAGAGGAAGAACTTTGTAACTTCACCACTTCGATGATCTTGGTAGTCAGGCAAGGCCTGAACTGTCGAAGCCTAGATTTGTGAAGCCCTATCCGCCATCTGATCTGTTGGGAGGTGTAGAGGGATCTCTACCTTTGGTCGTGGTCATCCGACATTGACCACTTTGGGAGTTTTCACTCTGGGAGTTTTAAACTTTGATGAAATGCTATAACCTGGAGTCCAAGAGAAATGAATTCTTGAAGTCTCGTTGACCATAGGATTGAGGGGGAGGACTTCAGGAGTGTTTTGGCCATCATATATAGCAAGGGTGGAAGGACAAAGAATTTTGGAAGCTTCGTAACCTTGCCACTTTGGAGTTCGGTAGTTCAGGAGTATGGGGGTCTTCTGGAGAGAGAATCCTCGAAGCCCAAATCCTGGATTTAATCATAGTTGTTGGTTGTGGGAGGAGTGTGAGCCGTTGATTTCATTCGACATTCAACTATCCAAGAGGTATCATTTGTTGGACTAAAATGTGATTGATGATGTGGCAGGGGCCATGTGAGGACATGTGTCACCTAGATTCAACACCTTTTAGACATGATCTGGCCATTTGTTTGGTAACGCGTGGAAAACACACCATGGGTCCACATCACCCTAGTTGACATCAACATGCCATGTTGCCTCTGGGATTATGTGACTTCAATGGTTTTCAAGTTCCTACAAGTGAAAAGTGTTGAAGCTCAAAGTTGCAAAGGCATGCAACCCATCGATCTAAGATCCTTTCAAGATATCTCTCGACCATTGGATCAAGGAGGAGGAGAACGGTAAGTACTTTAGAGGATTTTCACTTTGAGGGAATTGAGAGACACAGGAAAACAATGTCCCAGAGCCCCAAAGCGTCAAATTTATGAATTGGTGGAGAGTCGTCCATCTCAACGTTTGATTAAGTCACAACCGTCAATTTCCATTGAAGCTTCCAATTGGGGGCGGGTCCTTCCATTCAATGGGATATTGATTCTCGAACATCTGATTTATACTGGTGGAGTTAGTGAATACTTTGGTGAAGTGAAACTCCGGGGGAAATCGGAAGTTGACAACGAAGAACAACCGAAGGCCAAAGTTCGGAGTACTTGGTTCCAATGTTGGTATTGTGATAAGGTAAAAGGGGCCTGGTAGGTAACCCAACCCTCATTTATGTTGTTCATGCAAGCTCCCATGTGTAAGAACACAAAGTGAAGTGCTAAGGAAGGATTAAGCCCATGGTTTCGAGCCGTGGTCACCTGGGGAAGTGGTTTGAAGGAAGTGCCTATGTAGAATTGAATTATGCATTGACTAAGGGATAACATGGAAGTGTTATATGATGCAAGATGATATATATATATATATATATATATATATATATATATATACATATATTCTTCATGAATTGAGAAGAAAAAGGACCTGTAGCATTGTTTGGAAAATTTTGTTTATCATATGCTTAATTCTAACAAAATGGTCACTTGGACATTTTGTAGAATTAGGGGGTTTAAACATATCAATTTAGAATGCGTATTCAAGAAATGGAAGAAGGAGAGAGAGTTTCCAACCATGATAAGGAGGCCAAAGGTCAGAATATCATAGTTGGTGATGCAGAGATAGAATCCAATGAACACAAGGGTAGAGGGGAGCAAGAAACACTGATAGAAATTGTAAGAATCTTGAAAATAGAAATGCAGAGCTTAAATCAGTTGCAAATGAAAACAAAGAATAACTCAAAACAAGATGAATAAGGCAGGTATCATGAAAGAAGAGATTATTATGGAAGAACTGGTTATTTAAGAAGTGTTATAAGAAATCATAGATATCACTCATCTCCCTAATCAAGAAGGAAGATTTATGCATATGAAGATTCCATAAGTAGTCCAGAGGTGTCTCCTGTTAGGCACCAAAGAAGAAGACATGAATTGGAAAGTTTACAAGGGGAGTTGAGGAATCTTAATTCACCATCCTTTGATGGTGAAAGAGAAAGGGAATATGATGTTGAGGCATGGTTTCTTGGACTCATGAGTTATTTTCAATTGCATAACTATTCATCAAACCTATAATCTAGGATTTCCACCTACCATTTACATGGGAAGGATGTTATATGGTGGGATCAGTTGAAGCAAGTTGAGCACGTTGATGAGAATAGGATCACTTGGAAGAAGTTCAAGAAATATTTTCAAAAGGAGTACCTCTTAGAGAACTTCTATGACAAGAAAATGAAGGAGTTATTTGAACTTGGGCTGGGAAGCATGACCATGGCATAGTATGAAAGAAATTTTTTGGGGCTGCTAAAGTATGTGTGTTTTACAAAAGATGAGAAGGTAAAAGTACAAATTTTTTTAAGTGGATTACCATCCTTTTATAAAGAGAATATTAAATATGATGAACCCAAGACTTTGATTGAGACCATCAACAAGGATAAGTACCTGTATGAGTAAGGAAAAGGTAGAGTGTCCATGCATAAGTCTTGAAAGGATAAGAAGAAGGAGAATTCTGATTAAAGGAAGAACGGATTCAAACCTACTTTCAACAGAAATTAACCTAATAAAAAGCATCAAGACTAGAATTCTAAGGATGAATCCAAGAAAGAAGACTCCTTGGGAAAAATAGGAAGACCACCAATCCAATGTTGTGGATGCAAAGAATAACATATGTACAAGGATTTCCCTCAGAAAAAGGATAGAGTGAATACCATGCACAACACCAAGAGGCTGCAACAGTAGAAGACATGGGAATAATTTATGCAGCTTTAGATGATCGACAAGAAGAGCACCAATCCAATATAATCAAGGTGGAAGGTAAGAACATAAATAATATTGTTTCTATTTTAATTGATTCAGGAGAAAGACATTGTTACATTGATCCTAAAATAGTGGATAGATTACGTTTGGAGAAAAATAATCTTGAAAAATCAAGTTTGGTTCAGCTAGCCACTGGAACCAAAAGGAGAATCCATGATATGGTCAGAGGATGTTCCATAAGTATTAATGGTGTGAATACTAGTGCTGATATAAATATTATACCATTGGGGTCTTATGCTATTCTAATTGGAATGGATTGGTTGGAAAAGCATCATGTTTTCCTATATTTTCATAGCAACAAATTTGCATGTCTTGATGGAGATGGAAAACAGAGCACTGTGAAAGGAGTTCCAAGACCCATATCTATAAGAGATATTTCATCCTTACATATGAAGAGGTGTTTTAGAAAAGGATATCAATTGTATGAAACCCAGGTAGAGGATCCAAAAAAGACAAAGGAGCCAAGCCTTTAAGATTTTTCAGTCCTACAAGAATTTGAAGATGTATTCCAAGAAATACTAGGGTTTCCACAAAAAAGGGAGATATATTTCTCTATTGATTTAGTGCCAGGAGCTTCCCTGATGTCAAAAACACCTTACAAAATGAGCACACCAGAATTAAAAGAATTACAAATGTAGTTGGAAGAATTGTTGAGAAAAGGATACATACGTCCAAGTGTTTCACCTTGGGGAGGACCAATACTTTTTGTCAAAAAGAAATATGGAAATTTTAGGCTGTGTATTGAATTTTGACAACTGAATAAATCCACTATGAAGAACAAGTACCCACTACCCAGAATTGTTGACCTCTTTGATCAGCTAAGAGGAGAAAATATATTTTCAAAAATAGACTTGAGATTGGAATACCATTAGGTAAGAATCAAGGAAGAAGACATCAATAATACATCCTTTAGAACCTGATATGGACATTATGAATTTGTAGTGGTGCCATTTTGATTTTCCAATATACCAGCTGTATTTTTGTACTTAATGAATGGCTTATTCAAAAATTACTTGGATATGTTTGTCATAGTATTCATGGATGACATACTTGTTTATTCTAAGTGTAGGAAGAGCATGAACATCACCTAATATTGGTATTGCAAGTGCTGAGGGAACATCAGTTCTATTCCAAGCTTAGTAAGTGTTGTTTTTATCAAGAGAAGATCCATTACTTGGGGCACATTATTTTAGAACATGTTATAGCAATAGATCTAGAGAATATTGAAGCCATTAGAGGATGTCCAATGCCCATGAATGTTCCATAAGTTAGATATTTTATGGGGTTAGCTGGTTACTACAAAATATTTATAGCAAGGTTCTCTAAGACTTCTCATCACATCACTTATTTGCAAAAGAAGGGAATTAAATTTGAATGGAAATCTGAGTGTGAAGAGAACTTTATTTTGTTGAAAGAATTACTTACTAGTGCACCTGTTTTAAAGATCATTGACCCAAATGAAATTTGTGTGGTATGTATAGATGCATGCAAGGAGGGACTTGGTGGAGTCCTCACTCAAAATGGACATGTAATTAGTTATGATTCTAGAAATCTTAAATAACATTAGAGGAACTATGCCACACATGAATTGGAACTTGTTGCCATTGTTCATGCATTGAATATGTGGAGGTATTATCTCATGGGAAAGAGATTTGAATTAAGAATAGACCACAGTGGTCCGAAGTATCTTTTTGAACAACTAAATTTGAATGCTAGGCAAACAAGATGGCTGGAATTTTTAAGTGAATACGACTTTGACATCAAGCATATCAAAGGAAAAGAAAATAAAGTTTCTGATGCACTTAGCAGAAGAGTACATATAATGCATGTTACAACTATCAGTATGCATCAATCATATTTAAAGAGAAAAATTTTAGATTCTGTTGTCACAGATCAACATTACCTACAGGTAAAAGAAAGCTTATAGAAATAAAATATACAACATAAAATGAAAGAGTATGAGATGAAGGAAGATGGATTACTTATGCATAAAAGTAGAGTTTATGTTCCTAGTTCTAGAGAACTCAAGAATTTGGTATTAAAAGAAATGCATAATGTTCCATATGCTGGACATACCAGTTACCAGAAAATTATTGCAGCAATAAGAAGACAATTATTTTGGATGAGAATGAAAAAGGATGTTGTTGATTACATCACCAGATGTATGGAATGTCAGAGAGTGAAGGCTGAGCATACGCACCCAACAGGTTTTCTACAACCATTACCAATTCCATAGAAGAAATGGGAAGTGGTAACCATTGAATTTATAAAAAAAATCCCAAGAAAACAAGACAACATGATTCGATCATGGTATTGGTTGATAAATTAACAAAGGATACTCATTTTTTTCCTGTAAAAACAACTCATACAACAACTAATATTGCATAAATTTACATGAAAGAGATTTCTAGGTTGCATGGGATACCTAGGACAATTGTCTCGAACAGAGACACAAAGTTTTCTTCAAATTTATGGAGGGGATTATTTAAAGGATTCGGTACAAATATGAAATTTAGCACAACATACCATCCATAATGAGATAGGAAGAAAAAGAGAGTCAACTGAGTAATTGAATACATGTTGAGAATGTATGTGATGGATAAGCCATTTAAGTGGGAAGATTACTTGCACTTGGTTGAGTTTGCCTATAATAATGGGTATCAAGCTTCAATGAAAATGAGCCCATTTGAAGCATTGTATGGAAGAAAATTTAATACTCTAGGGAGTTGGGAAAACCCAACAGATAGCGTTGGACTTGGGCTAGAATTGCTTAAGGATATGGAAGACGAGATGGTTAGGATTAAGAAGAATCTAAAGGTTGCTCAAGATAGATAGAAAATTTATGCAGATAAGAACATGACAGCTAGAGAATTTAAACTAGGGGATCATGTGCTTTTAAAAGTGAATCCCAAGAAGATCTCTTTGAAGTTGGGTAGTTGTGCAAAGCTGGTAGCCAAATTTTATGGTCCATTTGAGATATTTGACATAATAGGGCCAGTTGCATACATGCTTGCATTGTCTTCTTCCATGAATGTGCATAATCTATTTCATGTCTCTTTTCTAAAAAAATATGTACATGATCCTAACCATGTTATTGATTGGCATATGATTCAAGTAGATACCGAGGGAGACTTTCAGGTCCAGCCGATGTGAATATTGGACAGAAAAGTCAAAATTCTCCGGAATCGAGTTATAGTTGGTAAAAGTCCACTGGACCTACTACAGTCTTGAATATGCTACTTGGGAGAATGAAAATGCCATGCAGGCATAGTACCCACAAATTTTTGAATTTCTTTTGAGATTTTGATCTCTATTTTGTATATGCACCAAGGACAGTGCCAAAATAAGAGGGAGGGGATGTAACACCTAGGGTTTTGATCCTCATATTAAATATTGTATTTTGTTAAGTTATGAAAGGCCAAAGTGCCTAAACAATTATTAAGAGGCCAGTGTGCCTAGGAAATGTAATGTTTTGATCATTATTAATATAAAACACATCGTTGGCTACTAGATGGACAAGGACAAGAGTTATAGAGGGATATGATTCCACAAGAGAGGGGACTTGAGGGGCTAACTATTTACCTTACAATTTATTTACCCATTTTTTTTTTAATGGAGAAAAAAATTTACATGAGCTTCTTGGTGGGGGGAGGCCAAGTGGCTCCTTAATTCCAAGAATTACATAAACCCGTCCTTAGTCTATTTGGGGGTAATCACTCCAATTCTCATTATTGTTCTTATGTTGGTTGATTCACTCATTCACCAAATTACTCACTTCTCACACCTTTCGTTGGGATTTCACTCCATTCATACTACCACCCACTCATCTTTCCTCATTCATGTCTTGGCTTGGGAAAGGAAAATGAATTGTTGAAGAGAAACCATGGTATTATTGGATGTAGAGACTGTTGGTGTATTCTAGCCATGAATCAAGACCTACATTCCTGAGATGCTTTGGTCTGTGCTCATTTTTTCTCATAGCTACGAGTCCTAAGAGTCCCAACATGGAGATTCTGGACCAACTGCACTGGAGCCCTGAAAGGAGATGGACAACCTGAGGGATTACGTGGAAGAGAAGGGAGGGTCCATTCTCTTGGGTTGTGTAGGATGGGTAGAAGATAGATGGGTACTTGGATTGTTGTGGGTGCTGAGAATCCTATGAGATCTTAAGTGCTGACTGGTTTGGGAAGCCGAGTGACACTCTGGAACTATTCTTGTGGATTCATATCCCTAGCTCAGGGGTGACACTTACGCAAATACTTGGAACAATAATGTCTATGGTTGGGTGGAACATCCTTGGTCTGTAGCCAGTTGGTGTCTTATTTTCAGAAAAGATAAGTGCTCTCTGTTATGGTTATTTACCTATGTATATTTTATTCTGTTGCGTATTTATTTATCTTTGAATTCATTATTTAGAATATCCATGCTTGTTGGTTATGACTTTTCATGGCTTAGTTTATGTTATGGCATGAATATTATTTCCGCATATGATTTTCATATCTCTTAATTAACTTAGAGGTGACTCGCATTGAATAAGTCACTATGAAGTGAGTCCCTAGACTGCAACATGCCTCACCTGTGGGAGGTTGGGTGTGTTGTAGTTAGATTAAGTGGCGTAGTCAAGCCTATGGGTGGATGGGTATGTTACATTCCACCATGCATAAATATTATATCTTGGTATGTAACTTACCCAACCACCGACAGGTTAGCCACGCTACTTCAAGAACTGATTTTGAATTCTAATAACAATTAATTAATAAATAAGCATGAGAGAATCACAATAATAGCACATGCACTAATCAAGATTCACGATTCAACATAAATGATATGCATA
>JASDQU010105987.1:22278-56786 GCA_032191745.1 Picea mariana | reverse complement strand
TTGGGTGTGTTGTAGTTAGATTAAGTGGCGTAGTCAAGCCTATGGGTGGATGGGTATGTTACATTCCACCATCCATAAATATTATATCTTGGTATGTAACTTACCCAACCACCGACAGGTTAGCCACGCTACTTCAAGAACTGATTTTGAATTCTAATAACAATTAATTAATAAAGAAGCATGAGAGAATCACAATAATAGCACATGCACTAATCAAGATTCACGATTCAACATAAATGATATGCATAAAAGTAACTAACAAGAAATCATACTATAAATATTAATCTCAAATACTATGATTAATACATAATGAAAATAAATACACAAGCAAAGGAAACCATGACAAAGAGCACCTATCTTAAACAAAACTAGTCAGCAACCTCCTACAAACCAAGGACGATCCACATAAACTTAGACAATGATGCTCCAAGCCTCAATAATAGGTCACCCCTGAGCCAGGGCTATGAATCCACAAGGATGGTTTCTAGAGCGTCACTCAGCTTCCCAAACTGGTCAACACTCAAACTCTCATAGGTTTATCAATACACAACAATCCAAAGTACACCAAATCTCTTCTCTCCATCCTACACCACCCAAATACCATGAACCCCCTTCACTTCCACACAGTCCCTCAGGTTGTCCACTTCTTTCTAGGGACCTAGTGCATCTAGTCAAGAAGCTCCTTGTTGGGACTCTCAAGATTTGCAACTGTGAACAAATTTTAGTACGTGCAATTGCATCTCAAACATACAAGCACCAAATCATGGTTTGAATACACTAGTAATTACTACAACTAGCAACCATGGATTCTTTCCCAACAATTCATTTATATTTCCCAAGACAAGATCAATAATGCATGAGGAATGAATGAATGATGAGAAACAATGAATTTAGAAACCCCAAACAACCCATATACATTTTTATATATTTACATGGGAAATCAAGAACCACATGTCTTTCCCCCAAGAATCTCATGTAACCACTTATTTCTCTCTAAAATTCCAAGGTGGGTGAAATACGATAATTTAAAAATTCTTAGTCCCTTTAGCCCCCTCGCTTGTGGAATTATAGCCCCCTATAAGTCTTATTCTTATATATCTTGCATCCAATGATGTATTTTATTATTTGCAATGTTCAAAGTATTACATTTTTTAGGCACTCCAGCCTCGTTTAATTGTTTGGGCTCTTCGACCTTTCATCAGATAAAAAATATTCATTTTTTAATTTGGGGTTTAAAAACTGGGGTATTACGTTCCCCTCCCCTTTATTTTGGCATTGTCCTTAGTGCATATACAAAACATAAATCAAAATTTCAAAAATCTTCAAAAATTCATGGGTACTATGCCCACATGGCATCTTCATACTTCCAAGTAGCATCTTCAGGACCGTAATAGATCCACTGAACTTTTACCGGTTTTATGACTCAATTTTAGAGCATTTTGAATTTTATGTCCAATATGTGCATCGACTGGACCTGAAAGTATACTTCTTGCTACACCTGAATCAAATTCCAATCAATAACATGGTTATGATCATGTACATACCTTTTCAACAAAGATGCATGAAATACATTATGCACATTCATGGAAGAAGGAAATGCAAGTATGTATGCAACATGCCATATTCTATACAATATCTCAAATGGGCCACATAATTTGGTTGCTAGCTTTGTACAACTGCCCAACTTCGATGAGCTCTTCTTGGGATTCACTTTCAAAAGCACATGCTCTCCCACTTTAAATTCTCTAGTTGTATCATTCTTATCTGCATAACTATTTTGTCTATCTTGTGTTTCTTTGAAATTCTACTTAATTTTAACCATCTGGTCTTCCATATCCTTGAGTAATTCTGGCCCAAGTACTACTCTGTCTGCTGGGTTGTCCCAACTCACTAGAGTATTTCATTTTCTACCATACAAAACTTTGAATGGGATCATCTTCAATGAAGCTTGATACCCATTATTATAAGAAAACTCAACCAAATGCAAGTAATATTCCCACTTAGATGGCTTATCCATCAAATACATTCTCAACATGTCCTCAATCACTTGGTTGACTCTTTATGTTTGCCCATCTAATTGTGGATGGTATGTTGTGCTAAAATTAAGATTGGTGCCAAATCCTTTAAATAATTCTCTCCAAAAGTTTGAAGTAAACTTTGAATCTCTGTCTGAAACCATTTCCTTAGGTATCCCATGCAACATAGGAATTTCCCTAATATAAATTTCTGCAAAATTAGCTGTTGTATGGGTCATTTTTACAAAAATAAAATGAGCAACCTTTGTCAATTTATCCACAACTACCATTATTGAATCATGTTGCCTTGTTGTCTTGGGAAACTTAGTGATAAAATCAATGGTTACCACTTCTTATTTCCTCTTTGGAATTGGCAATGGTTGTAGTGAACCCATTGGGTGTGTATGCTAAGATTTCACTTTCTGACATTCTATACATTTGAAAATGCAATCAACAACATCCCTCTTCATTCCATGCCAAAAGAATTGGCTTCTTACTACTGCAATTGTTTTCTAGTAACCAGGATGTCTGACATATGGAACATTACACATTTCTTTTAATATCAAATTCCCAAGTTCTCCCAAACTAGGAACACAAATTCTATTCTTATGCATAAGTAATCCATCTTCCTTAATCTCATACTCTTTAATTTTTTGATGTACATTTTCCTGTTGTAAAATTTCTTTTACCTCTAGGTAATGTTGATCTATAACAACATCTACAATTCTTCTCTTCAATTCTTACTGATGCATACTAATGGTTCTAGCATGCATGAGATGTACTCTTATACAGAGTGCATCAACAAATTTATTTTCTTTCCCTTTGATATGCTTGATGTCAAAGTATTACTCACTTAAAAATTCCATCCATCTTGTCTACCTAGCATTCAAGGTTGGTTGTTTTAAAATATATTTCAAACCATTATTGTATGTCCTTAATTCAAACATATTTCCCATGAGATAATGTCTCCACATCTTCAATGCATTAACTATGGAAGAAAGCTACAAATCATGCGTGGAATAATTCCTCTCATGTTATTTAATATTCCTAGACTCATAACTAATGATATGTCCATTTTGAGTGAGGACTCCACCAAGTCCTTCCTTGCATGCATCTGTACATACCACAAAACTCTCATTTGGGCCAACAATCTTCAAAATAGATGCACTAGTAAGCAATTATTTCAACAAATTAAATTTCTCTTCACACTTTGTTTTCCATTCAAACTTAATTTCCTTATTTTGCAAAGAAGTGATGGGATGAGAAATTTGAGAGAATCCTCCTATAAATCTCATGTAGTATCCAACCAATCCCATAAAATATCTGGCTTTGGAAACATTCCTTGGTGTTGGCCATCCTCTAATGGCTTCAATCTTTTCTAGATCCACTACTATACCTTCCTCTGAAATAATGTGCCCCAAATAATGGATCTATTCTTGGTAAAAAGAAAACTTAATAATATTGACATACAACCAATGCCCCTCAGTACTTGCAAGACCAACCTCAAGTGATGTTCATGCTCTTCCTTGAACTTAGAATAAAAAAGTATGTCATCCAAGAATACAATGACGAACTTATCCAAATAATTTTTGAATATGCCATTCATTAAGCACATAAATATAACTGGTGCATTGGTCAGTCCAAATGGCACCACTTCAAAATCATAATGTCCATACTTGGTTCTAAAGGTTGTCTTATTGATGCTTTCTTCCTTGATTCTTACTTGATGGTATCCAGATCTCAAGCCTATATTTGAAAATATCTTTCTTTTGAGTCTTAGTTGGTCAAAGAGGTCATCGATTCTAGGTAGAGGGTATTTTTTCTCACAGTGGATTTATTCAACTGTCTAAAGTCAATACATAGCCTCAATGTCCCGTCCTTCATTTTGACAAAGAGTATTGGTTCTCCCCAAAGTGAAACACTTGGGTGTATGTGTCCTTTTTTCAACAAATCATCTAACTGCATTTGTAATTATTTTAATTTTGGTGCACTCATTATGTTAGGAGTGTTTTATACTGGGGAAAATCCTGGTACTAAATCAATAGAAAAATATATTTCCCTCTTTAGTGGAAATCCTGGCATTTCTTGGAATACATATTCAAACTTTGGCAATACTTAAAACAATTCAAGCCTTGACCCTTTTGTCTTTTATGGCTCCTTCACATGAGTTGCATACAATTGATATCCTTTCCTGAAACATCTCTTCAAATGTAAGAATGAAATATCCCTTATATAAATGGGTCTTGGAATTCCTTTCACAATGCTCATCTTTCCTTCTTCATCAAGACATGTAAATGTCCTGTTATGAAAATCTAGGACAACGTGATTTGTGTCCAACTAATCCATTCCATTAGGATATCATAATATCCCAATGATATGAAATTTATGTCAACAACTATATTTACTCCATCCAAAATTATTGGACAACCGTTGACAGTCTCAATGATCCTTCTTTTTGTTCCAGTGGCTAGCTGAACCAAACTTGATTTTCCAAGTTTAATTTTCTCCAAATGTAATCTTTCCACTATTTTAGGATCAATGTAACAATCATTTTCTCTTGAATCAATTAAGATAGAAACAAAATTATTAATGATATTACTTCCACCTTAATGATACAGGATTGATGTTCTTCTTGTCGATATTCTAAGGCTGCATATATTAGTCATGTGTCCTCTAATGTTATATCCTATTGGTTGTTTTGAATTGTCTTCATTTTTTCTTATCTGTGAGGAAAATCCTTGTACATGTGGTCTTCTTTGCATCCCCAACATTTGATTGGTAGTCTTCCCCTTTTTCCCAAGTATTCTTCCCTCTTAGATTCATTCTTAGTAGATTTCTCTTGCTAATTTGTATTTGGACTATTTTTCTTGAGAAGAGGTTTGAATCCCTTCCTTCTCTAATTATATTTCTCTTTCTTCTTATCCTTCCAAAATTTATGCATGGATTCTTTTCCCTTGCCTTACTGATATAGAAACTTATATTTTCTAATGGTCTTTGTCAAAGTCCCGGGCTCATCATATTGAATATTCTCTTTATAAAAGGATGGAAGTCCAATAAAAAACCTTTGTATCTTCACTTTCTCATCCTTTATAAACCCTACATACTTCAACAATCCCAATAACTTGTTTTCATATTCTGCCATGGTCATGCTTCCCCACCCGAGTTCAAAAAACTATTGCATCTTCTTGTCATAGAAGTTCTATGAAAGATACTCATTTTGGAAATATCTACTGAACTACTTCCAAGTGATATTTCTCTTATTAATATGTTAAACTTGCTTCATCTGATCCCACCACATAACATATTTTTCATACAAATGGTATGTGGAAATTCTAGCTTCTTGTTTAAATGAGTAGTTGTACAACTGAAAATACTTCCTGATTCCAAGAAACTAGATTTCGACATCATCTTCCCTTTCCCTTTCACCATAAAAGGATGGTGGCTTAAGCTTACTCAACTCTCCTTGCAAACTATCCGATTCATGTTTTCTTCTTTGGTGCCTAACATGAGACACTTCTCGACTGCATATGGAACCTTCAGATGAATAAAATTTCCTTGGTGAGTAAGGAGGTGAGTAATGTCTCTAAGTTCTTCTATCACTTCTCGAATGACCAATTCTTTTGTATTTATCTCTCCTTTCATGATTTCTTCCCTCTTCCTCATGTCTTGAGTCCAATCCATTCTTTGCTTGCCTCTGCAACTGATTTAGGATTTGCATCATTTAAGCATTTATTTTATTTTTTTCTCTCATCATATTCTATTTTCTTCTTTATAACTCTACCCTTCTATTCTCAGGTTTCTCACAATATTTATTAAGTTTTCTTGTTCCCCTCTACTACCGTGCCCATTTGATTATGTCTCTACATTACCAACACTAATATTTTGACCTTTGGCTTCTCTCTCACAACTGAAGGTTCCCTCTCCTTCTTCCGTGTCCCAAATATGCATTCTTACCTTGGTATGATATGCTTATATTCCCTCATTATGTAAAATGTGCAAGAAACCATTTTTTTTAGAATTATGCATATTATAAATTTTTGTTAATTAATGCTACAGGTACTTTTTCTGCTCAACTCATGAATAATTATATCATAATTCTCCAAATTATTATAATTCCAATTTATTCTCCTTTGAATCATATTTCGAACGAATGTAATCATTCTAATCTCTGAATGGATTTCTAAAAAAACCATTTTCACCCCATTTGTGCATTCTCAATTGGTGTAATTTTATTGAAAGGCCAACTTCTGTCAATTGCAAAAGAAAATATGTCAAGAGCTAGAGAAAACTTTGTATGAGATATAGATAATAATAATGATAGGGAATTCATAACAACTCTCATATTTTCAATATTATGCTCCAGTAAAAAACTGCAACAATATGGAAATGAAAACTTTGTCCCTTTTCACCCCTTTTTCTAGGCAAAGTTTTTAGCAATTGACTATCTCCCAATCTGTGCACTTATGGAAAATTTTCACTAAATCAAAGTTTTTTTTCTTAATTATTATGAAAAATGTTGAGAAAATAAAATTTTGTAATTTTGTAATATAGAGTTTCTTCATTTTCTCTGAAAATCTCAAAAATCCCCCAAAATGGATAGAAATAGTAGATTTTGGCCTATTTCAGCATCCCCATTCCAATCCCCTTGGAATTTATTCAATTAGTTCATGGGTTATTTCCATGCCTGCGTTTTGGAGTCTCTCCAAGAATTTCATCTTAATCTGGATCTTTGCCAATGATCTGGACCCATATCCTTAAAAACCAATATTTTGTAATTTCTAATAAATCCATGCATAAATGGGAAATGAACCCCTCTAGCACTTTCATATATCTCCTCTCTATGGAAAAAACACTAAATTTTCATCTCAATATGACTTAATATGCTCTAGTTATGAAAAAAATAAGAAAATGGCTCTAGACTTGTTTTTTTTTTTTTAACCGATGGACAATCTTGCCTATGTGGCAATCTGCACCATTGATCTCAAATATGAAGAAATACGAATCTTCGATTGGATCTCTATCGGTGATCGACAATTTCTTTTGTAAGCCCCTACCAATCTCCTCGACACTCGATCATTGGTCATCGACCATTAGTCGTTTTTCTTTGCAAACCAAAAGTTGCCCACAAATCTCCATGACACCTTGGTGTTCTTGAGATTTATTCTAGGCTCACAAAATAATGTCATACATACAAAGATTTAAGAGAATTGTTCTTGTAATGATTGTCTACCTTCATTTTTAAGATGAAACTTAAAATGAATTTTAATTATTAGAAAACACATAGGAAATATCTCTTTCTTTGATTCTTTTATAAATATTGATCATATGAAAAGTAGAATTGATTAACAAAGAATGTCAAAATAAAGTAAGGTATCAAATATAGATAAATATTACCTTATTCACAATAGAAGAATTATGAAGGAGTCCTTGATAGATGATTTAAAATGAGGAAAATTACATAGATACAGGTCTTGTTTTACTCACAGTAATAACAGAGGAAAAACTGTAACTGAACAAATATCCAATATATGGACCACAGTAGACGTGTTACTAAATTTTTGTCTTTCAATCTTCAAGAACCATAGAATGAAGAAAATAATATTATGTAGCGTTACACAAAAAACACATAACTCAAGGAAATCAGACGTAGAATCTTTGTCTTCTCTTTCTATTTGGTATTCAAAAAGTTCTCTTTTACATTCGGCCAGAAGAAGCATGGAATAGATCATTGATCTTGTTGGAACACATATATTTTTGAACTTTTGAGTTTTATTTTTCTCGTTCACGAATATATAATCTTTCCCAAATCATGACTTATAGGATAACTTTTGAACTTTAAATCCATTTCATTCGTGGTTAAATAAGAATAAGGCACACATAATGTCCACCGTTAATGAAGCCTTTTATTTAATCAAATGATCCTAATATCTTCGGGGTTGTGGAGCCGCCAATTTGTTAAAGAATTAAATCACTAAGGTTGCTTTGGAGCTTCGTGCTTCGGGCATTTAAATATGTCTAAACAATGAAAACCCTGAACGCCGAAATGACGAAGTTCTTGAGGCTAATTCAAGGTTAAAGCATGATAAATTAAAACATAAGAATGATTAATAGAAGATTAACCTCTCCGTGATTTCAATCTTCGGGAGATCCCTATCATCTTACATTCGAAACCTGAAATTTGAACTGTCCAACTATTAATAATGTTTATGATTAGTTAGATTTAATGATTGGAATGATTATTTTTTATTTTCCATCAATGTGAAAAACTTACAGACTCCTTTTGTTTCGGGTAGGTTAATGGCGCCATCAGAACTTAGTGGAATGCCAAATTGATTTGAGAGTCTGATAAACTAGGCAAAAAGACCAAATATAGTAGAGAAAGGGATAAATAAACAGAAAGGGAAACTCAAACTCTCTGAAATGCTAAGTCTCTTGAGTACAAGATCCGACGACACGTGTCTTTTTATTTCAACGACGGAGATTCACTTCGGAACTCCGGGCTTTGAGACTTCAGGAATTCTTGCTTCATTCACCTAGATTTCTTCCAAAGCAGTTATCCCCGAAGTGTAGGATATCATGTTGCATGTCCTTTGAGTTCAACGGTGGAGATTCATTTCGGAAATCCGGGCTTCAGAACTTTGGGAATTCTAGCTTCACAACATCGCAAACCTTCCGAAGCAGTTATCCCTAAAGTGCAGGATCTCATGCCACATGTCCTTTGAGTTCAACAATGGGGATTCACTTTGGGTATTCGAGAGTTCTTTACTCAACACTTATTGCCTCCCACAGAATATGAACTAGTCAAATATAGAGATCGTCTGACAGGTGTCCCCCACTTAGATCGAAAAATAAGAATTGCGCGAATATTCCTCCACATGTGACCGACAGCTGTGACCTCAGCTAAAACTCTAGGCACTTATATTAGTTTGTGAGATATGATGGCTTATCTCTCTCTCGCCTACATCAATGGTCAAGGGAAATTACAGGGCGTGGAGTTGCACGGGACTTAATTTTGAGAGGTGGTCCCATAATTTAAACCTCGGTTTTATCTCAAGGTTACATGGCATCACCATATGCATTGCAGGATGAAAAGCGGGTTACCTCAAAACCATTTCTCCACACCCCCACAAAATGGAAAACCTATCATCCCTTGTCGCTTGTCTTCCACTCTGAGTACACATCACCTCCTGACTAACATACCACCTCCCTATAACAAGCCCTCGTGGATCTATTTATCCAATCGTCATCACCACATATGACCAAGGGTTGTGACCTTGATTTAAATCTAGGCACTTATCTCATTCTGATAAGATCAACAACTAGATCTTAATGGATCATGGAAATCAATGGCTCTCGGGTATTTGACATGCCAAAGCTGAGTGAGGTAAAAAATCAGATAGAAAAACCAAAGTTGCAGATGAGGCACCACACATCCTCAGGTATGGATGGTCAATATTCACTTCAGGAATCCAGGCTTTAGAAGTTTCAACTTCTCCGCTCCTGTTTTCATCCGAAGCAGTTTCTTCCAGAGTTCGTAGATCCTTGCCCCATGTCCTTCTCAGATGAACGGTCTTCATCCGCATTTGAACTCCAACTCTGTGTACAGACCATGCTCAATCTTTGAAGTGTCAAATATGTGGCAGTCATCGATTCAGAACTGTGGTTCTCTCATCAATTATAACACCTGTTATCCAACTGGCGTAGACACTTATCACTTCTCTTTTCATGAAACGTCAGCATAGTGATGTCAGTGCCAAAGTATCGTCATCTCCAAATGTTCTTAGGATGATTCTAAAGTTGGCAGGTGGATAAAAATTAGCGACGATGCGGAACTTAGTTGGCACRCCCACATCACAAATCATGACCAGATCGATGGCTATGTTTCATTGCGGGGACTCAACATGCTCGAACGATAAAATTCTTGAGCRGTCCTACAATTGAAACCTTGGTATCTTAAAAGAGATATGTGGCATCACCAGTCATATTGTGAGATGAAAAGAGGTTTACTTCAAAACTACCTCCTCACACTCCCAAAAAATATTGAGAAGCAAAAAAGGATGCTGGAGCAACACCTGTCATCCATGTCATGTATCTCGTTCKCCCTCCAACCTGTCACGCCTTCTATATGAATTACCAAACTTACCTCCATTACAGTTTCAATTTTTCACGGACGATTACTTTTCCTACATCCATTATCCATATCTTGACGAACCATGCAAAGTTATTCATCTRATTAGCCTTCTCTCTCTGAAGAAGCATTTCTCACAACAGGTGAAGAGATAGAAGAAAATGACAGATAAGCCCATCGGTTTTCACAGCCTGTCATTTCATTTTAGACATAGTTAGATATTGTAAGAAGTCCAACTATTTTTAGTTGTCGCAAATTTTGTATAAATACACAGATCCAAGATCTACACAAGGCTTCTTCTTGTCATATGTAATAAGGAAAAATCTCCTTTCGTGAGAATTAATACAAGTACAAACATAGATTCCAACCTTTGTGTAGTTTGAGTTATGTGTTTCTCTTGTATTTCATAATTCTAGCTTTATTTATGTCATTCCTTGATAAGTGAGTGGTTGAAATTTAGTATTACTACTATTGTGGTCACATTTTATTGGTTGTTTGATAAGCAAGCAATTTTTCCTCTATGTTTTCTATAATAAAATACAAGATCTGTGAGCTACTTGGATTACTGTATCTCATATCCTTTAAAGGGTGCAAAGGGTGCATTCTTTATTTTCTTCTACTGTGAGCAAGGTAAGATTCATCTTCCATTGATGCTTCATTTTGTTTAACAGTTTTGTAAGTTTCCCTCATATCACTTGATTTTATAAATCGACTCAGACGACAAATTATGGCCTATGTCATGTTCTGTCATTATTTTCATTCGAGGATTAATTATTATATAAATAAAGGAAGAAAAATCACCTTTCAAAAACTTTCTTTTATATTCATGATGCCTTGACATGACCCTTCGAGCCTTAAGAGTAATCTCAGGAACAACATATTTTTGGCACCGTTGTCGGGGACGTAGAAACAAATTTATTTTTCCCTGGGAGAACGACATGGTAAGATTCTCTCTTTGATAGTGAAAAAAGATCGAATACGATAATAAGGCTAATTTTAATCTTTTACTTGGCGACTCCACTACAGATAAATTGGCATTCGGTAGAAATAATACCAGGAAGAACCAAGACGATCAATAGACTATGCCTATATCTGATCCCTAAAAGTTGTTAAAACCCAAAGGATACCTCAAGTCTACTGACTCATCTTCAGGTAAGAAGTACCAACCCAAAATAACTCAAGTAAATACTCAGCTTCCAGTTGAAATATTAACTCCTGAAGAAAATTTTAAACGAATGCTTTCTGTGAAGGCTTCAACTAGCGAACCCACAATAAAGATTGATATTTACCCATCCGATACTCTGAACAGTCTAAATAAAATATCCTCCTCTATAACTGCTATTGTTACTTTTCTTTCTACCCCATCCTCACCCGAAACTAAGGTTTATGTTCTCAAAAATCCTGAGGAACGCACCTTATACCCCAATTCGTCTCCTGCTGGTTCACCTATATATATGTCCTATAAGTATGAAGAAGATAATCCACATTTCTCATTCCCTCATCTTCTAGACTTCATGCCTTATAACGATCATTTTCCAGTTTACTCTTCACTACAGCCCAAGGAATTTGAATAGTCACCTCTTCGGTCCCTAGCATTTTACGAAAACCCTCTCTTTAACTATTGAAGTTTGTCCCCTCGACATCAAATGACTGTTGTTGGAGGAGGTGTCACTGGAGGTGGAAGCGGTGCTGGAGGAGGAGGTGGTGTTGGAGGAGGAGGCATTCAAGGAACACCACCTCTTCCCCCTAGAATGTTTTCAAAAGTAGCGGCCATATACTCTCCTTTAGTCCTTCCCCTGTCCTTCATGATTTACCAAAAAATTATATGAATAACTTACCAAAATTGATGGTAGAAGGAGATCTGACTGCCACAGAGAACATAAAATTTTTTTACCAATTCACTAACATCCTTGACATTGAGCATGAATATGTTTACTTGAGACTTTTGGTGCAAACCTTTGAAGGACAAGTGAGAATCTGGTTTCAAGGGCTCCTGGTAGGTTTTGTAGCATCTTATGACGCACTAGAAAATGCCTTTTTAAGGCAGTGGTGAGAGAATAAGGATCACTTGTATTATCTGACGAAATTTTGAGATCCAAGGAAAAAGAATTCCGATTTAGTCCTAGAATTTACCCAGAGGTTTAACAAACTCTATCATAAGATTCCAGCAGAAGTTAAACCCTCTCAGTCCGCAGCTAAAGTGACTTTCACGGGGGCTTTCAAGCCTGACTTTGCCTTTCTTTTAAAGGAAAGAAGATCTGCTACCCTCACGGGAATGTAGGACGAAGCCATTGAAATCAAGTTGAACATTATGGCATCGGGTAAACTAAAATCAAAGGTTGAGACGGGAACCAAAGAAACTAAACGCTTCAAGGAACAAGTTGGACCCTCTGGATCTGGGAGGTCCATGGAGGATAAAATGGATGACATGGATAAGATAATCAAAGAGTTATCAAACAAAATCTCTAGAATGGAATTATACCAAGCTTAACCTGATCCTTTTGCTAGAAGAGATTTCAAAAGGAATCCCAACCCCCAAATCCAACAGAGACAAGTGAAAAATGAGGACCAAAAAATCAAAGCCCCTTTTAAAATAGAAAACTTCATGCAAAGTGATTATATGCGAGAATATGAGGGGTTATATGAATATGTAAACAACCTTAGTGACGACGAACAAGAACCTCATCTAACCAAACGAGATTATGAAATATCTCTAGACCAAGAACCCCTATTTGAAAATGAGGAAATTATAAATAATCTGGGAGAGTTTGATTATCAAAGAATCGTCGACTCTATAATGACCGAGCTTAAAAAATATATATAATTTAAGGCCTAGAGATAAAAATTATACAACTTCTCCACTAAAGAAGATCTTGTTGAGAACTAAAATGAATGAGGCAGTTCAAACATCCACTGAAAAGCAAGCTACCAAAACAAAAACGGTCGAAACACAAACTGCCAAAACAAATACTGCCGAAACAAAAGCAACACAGACTAATAGGATAGAAAAGAGAGAAATAGAGATCCCAACTAGAGAATCCGAGAAGAGAATTGGAAATTTCAATCTGGAAAGAAAAATTAATAAAATCAAAATTTGGGTACCTTTGGTTAAACTGGTGAAACATATGATGTATAGAATAAAAATTTCCAAGATGATAAATTTCTCGGATGCTGAAAGTCATGCGGATGCTATGAATTTAGAAGATGATAGACCTACTATAATGTTTGTTCCACATATATTGAAAATTCCAAATATCTTGTGACTCCTTTTTATATTAAGTTGACTATGCATGATCACCTACTACATAACTGTATGTTGGATTCTGGAGCATCCCATAACTTAATGCCCAAAGTTATTATGGAAAAATTGGGTCTCAAGGTTACTAGACCATACCGAGATCTGTATTCGTTTGATTCAAGAAAATTTAAATGTCTTGGTATGATCAAAGATTTGGTGGTTAATCTTGCACAGATTCCTGTGAAGAGTATTCTTATGGATGTAGTCATTGTTGATGTCCTTGTAAAGTATGGTCTGTTGTTATCCATGTCTTGGGGTTCCGAACTTGGAGGATATCTTCAATTGGACATGACATATGCCACAATCCCAATTTTCGGTGGATAGTTCACCTGTCTATACAGAGAGACAAGATTGGCATATACTGTAAGTGACCACAAAACCCAAACAATTACCTGGTATATGTCGTCGATCAAGATCTAGGAAACTGTATTTTATCAATTTATGATGTTTTCGACGAATGTACGGAAGAAAATTGTACAGAAGAAGAAAAAAAAATATAGAAAGAAAAACAAAAATGTAAATAGTATAAGAGTTTGGAAAAAAATTTGATGGTGCTTCGTCTTGGGAAGGAGCAGCAGCTGGAGTGTTTTTTGTGGCTCCTGGAGATGAATTCATTATTCCTTTCTCATACAAATTACAATGGGACATTGACTATACCAATAACATATGTGAGTATGAGGCTCTCATATTAGGGTTAGAATCTACCAGGAAATTGAAAATTGAAAATCTAATAGTTTACGATGATGCAGAATTAATTGTAAAACAGATAAGGAAACAGTATCAAGCCAAACATCCAAGACTAAGGGCATACAAAAAATGTGCTTGGGATCTGATAGAAAACTTTTTCTCATCGTTTAATATTCACCATATTCCTAGGGAATAAAATCAACAAGCTGACCCCCTAAAGAAAGTGACTGCTACTTTTATGCCAGCTATTGTCTTGAAGCTAAAGTATCACATAGAGATGAGGCATAGGCCTTCAATATCAAATAATGTTCAACATTGGCAGATCTTTGAAGATCATGAGCAGATCAAGTAGTTTATAGAAATGGTGGATGAATTTTTTGAGACACACATTGATCAGGAAAATCAGAATGACCCTACTTAGATCATGCAGGAAGATTAAGATCCTCAAAATTTCCAGAATAARATCGCTAACCATCGCATGTTGGTGCTGAAAAACAATCAAATTCCTAAGGGTCTGATTCCATTAGAAAGATTATTTGATCAGGACGATATACCCCTAAATTCTACCTTGCAACCTCAGCCTGAAGAGGTTTAAGATTGTGATATTGGCACTAAGGAAAACCCTAAACTRGTCAAAATATCTAAATACCTTCCACCCGAAATGAAAAATAAATATGCTGAGTTACTCAAACAGTACAAATATGTCTTCTCTTGGTCTTATGATGAACCAAAAACTTATGATACCACCATCATCGAACATAAAATCCCTTTGAAACAAGGCATCAAACCTTTCAAGCAGAAGATCAGACAGATAAACCCTATACTCTTACCTGTAATAGAAAGGGAAGTAAAAAATCTCCTTGACACAAAGATTATTGTTCCACTCAGGTATTTCGAGTGGGTAGCTAACTTAGTTCCAGTCAAGAAAAAGAATGGTGAAATCAAACTCTGCGTGGATTTAAAGAATCTAAACAGATCATCCCTTAAATCTAATTATTCACTCCCTAAAATGGATCACGTTATGGAAAAAGTGGTCGGAGCTAACAGAATGTCTATGATTGATGGCTTTTCAAGTTACAATCAAATTGTGGTCCACGAATATGACAATAAAAAAAAACACTTACCACTCCATGGGGAACTTTCATGTATGATAAGATGTCGTTCAGTCTGATGAACACATGGGCCACCTTCCAACGAGAAATGGACATAGCCTTTGTCAGTGAGAGATATAATTTTGTCGTTATTTATCTCGGTGATTTAACTATTTTTTCTAACTCAGATGCAGAGCACTTGGTACATCTCAAATAGACGTTTGAGAGATGCAGAAAATTTGGTTTGTCACTCAACCCTAAGAAGTCCCATTTTGCAATGCAAGAAAGTAAACTTTTAGGCCACATAGTATCTAGGGAAGGAATCAAAATTGATCCCAAAAGAGTTGAAGTTATAGATACAATCAATATTTCTAGGAACATAAAGGAAATTTAGTCTTTTCTAGGAAAAATAATTTTTTTAAGAAGATTTATTCCAAATTTCACGGAAATTGTTAAACTGATTACAGATATGCTGAAAAAGTAAAACGAGGTCAAATGGATGACTGAAGCTAAAGCATCCTTCGAACGCATCAATAAAATGATAGGATAAGCACCAATGCCAGCCAATCTGCACTACATGAAGGAGTTCTTGATCTTTTCATTCACATCCAAACATACTATCGCAATCGTGCTCTTATAGAAGAATGATGAAGGTTTTGAGCAGCTGATAGCATTTTTCAGTAAAATCCTCAGAGACGCCATGTTGAAATATGATATGCTAGAAAAAGAGGTATACACAATGGTGAAATCCCTCAAGGCTTTCAGGACCTACGTACTACATTCCAGAATAATTGTCTACTTTCCAACCAGCTCTGTTAAAGATATATTGGTTCAACCAGATAGCGACGAAAGCAGGGGTTGATGGCTAGCCAAGATCCAAGAATTTGACCTTGAGGTAAAACCAACCAAAATCATCAAGGGTCAGGGCCTGGCTAAGCTATTAGTTGAATCAAATTTCAGAGCACTTGGGATAAATCAACTGCAAACTTATGGAGACCTTCCATATATAGAATAATTTGACGTTCAGACACCTGCAACTCAGATCCAAGAAAACTTTTCTTCCTCAGCTTGGTATGGTGACATAGTTTCATACCTCCTGACTCTTCAATGCCCTAGTGATATGACTCCTTCCAAGGTGAGAACATTGAAGATGCACATGGTAAAATACTGCATCATTGACAATCAATTGTATTGGAAGGACCCCCTAGGCATTTTACTAAGATGTCTAATAGAATCTAAAACGGAGAATCTTATAAATGAATTTCACGAAGGGGTTTGTGGAGGACACCATGCCTGGAGGGAAAAAACCTATAAAATCATAAGATTTGGATATTATTGGCCGAAATTATTTACTGACGTAAATGTTAAAGTTAAAGCTTGTAATTCCTGTCAATTATTCTCAGGCAAGCAAAAGCTTCGCACACTACCCTTGATTCCAGTCAAGACAGAAGCTCCATTTCAACAATGGGGTCTGGATTTTATCAGAGAAATCCATCCAAACTCTAGTGCACAACATAAATGGATTCTAACCTCCATAGATTATTTCACTAAATGGGTAGAGGTCGTTCCGACGTGAAATGCTACAGACTCGGGGGTGATCAATTTCTTAGAAGAAAACGTTTTATCGAGATTTGATGTCCTTGGAAGATAGTTACTGATAATTCCCAAGCCTTCAAATCCATGGAGATGGTCAGTTTTTGTCAAAAGTATAATATTGTAATAGGAAATTCCATATCCTACTATCCTCGGGGCAACGGATTAGCCGAATCATCAAATAAGAGCTTGATCACTATAATCAAGAAGGCGCTGACTGAAAACAAGAAACACTGGCATGCTCATTTGAAATATGCTTTGTGGGAAAATTGAATCGGCACTAAGAAGTCAATCAAAATGTCTCATTTCCAAATGGTGTACGGTACTAACATAGTCCTCCCCATAAATCTCGCTATGCCTATGATGAATCTTTGGAAAGATTCGAAAGAAGAACCTAATGATGTTACCCGAAGAATAAACCATTTAATTGAATTCCAACAAAATAGGGCTGAAGTGGATGAGAAAATTCAGAAGTATCAAGATAACATGAAATCCTTGTTTGATAAAAAATCTAAAGATAGAGAATTTCTCCCTGGTGACCTAGTGTTGAAGTGGGATGCTAGAAAAGAAGACGTTGGAAATCATGGCAAGTTTGATCACATCTGGTTCAGACCTTTCAATATCGTGGCTTCAAAGGGAAAGAAATCATTTTTATTATAAAACCTTGAGGGGAAGATCCTTAATGCCCCTTGTTAGCGTCGGAAGTCACTCCTAGATTGTAGCAGGAGCAGAGCCTGACACCCATAAGTTTATGTCATGATTTGTTAAAGGGGGTGATCGAATGGAAGTAAACTCAGGACAATATCGCTCACTCAGAAAACTGGGTTGGAACAGCAAGGACATGTGAGGTCTTGATCTAACTTAAGCCAGTAAATTTGCATAATGGTGAGTAAGTGAAAGGAAAGAAGGGGAAAAGTCTCAGATATGAGATCCTCTCAGACAAGAGAAACTTCAAAGTAAACCTCAAACGTTGCAGAACTAATACAATCAAACATACATTATATAGTTACAACAACACCTGACTGGATCATCCACACATGGGCTTCAGATTCAAAGGAACAAGGAAAGGAGGAGGTTGGCCGCCATTAAACAAGAAATCTCAAAATATCATTGTATAACTAGAGAACTAGAGGCTTTGTTAAAGCTTTATAGTCGGGAGCTTAGCTCTACCATCCATCATTAAAAAAATGGTAAAATTTGCTACATATACTCAAAGCCAATCACAATAGAAAAATCGAGGCTTTACATTAAAAACATTATGTCTGCATGTTCATTAGTAGACTGCACCTGCAACCTTTGGACAATCATGTGCTTAAACCATACATAATCAAAATCCTGGCATCTGCAAAAGAATTGATCTGTCTCAGGTCCCTTTCTGGGCTTTCCATTTATGGTGGAGACGATGTCTAACCACCACCAACCACCTCAATAACTACTTCTTTGGGATGGAGAGCAGCCCCGGTCAACTCTGCACTCGGACAACATGGCAACCTTTCTTTGATTGCTACTCCTTGATCATCAGTCCATATTCTTTCGGGCATTCTCCCATCGGGAGATTTGGCTTATTTTCTTTCGAAATCCCTGCCACCAGATCCACGAAAGGCTTAGGAAATGCCCCGCGTACCCTGTACTCGGACGACCCTGGAGATTCTTGGGAGGATAGGTTCTTGGACAGTCTCTTGTGCTCGTTGAATGTGACCGGGAACCATGATTACATGCCCAAGCCAGAGGTCTTTCACATTTCGGCGATTGCTAATGAATGAAGGAGTGACCCTCTGTTCTCTCGGAGTCCTGGTAGATGAAATGCCGAGACGGGTACTGTCTCCAGAGGTGCTTTACATATTTTTGGGATTCGGCGATTCCATATGCAAGGGAAAGAGTTGTCCCTTACATTTTGAAACTTCGGTAGTCGAAGTGTCGACCAGAGCCAATCACGCGCCATGGGTCCCAGGGATGGACAGCTTGGATCAATACCAAGACCATGGGCTCAACTCCTGGGCGCCTTCGGCACTTCGTACTTCGGGGATCCTAGATGTAAAGGAAAAACAACCTCCCACCTTTCGAAGTCTCGGTAGCTAAAATCACAATCGAGGGACGGTCAGGTGCCACATGTTCCTCCTTGATTGGATGGCCTTGATCATTTCGACGATACTGAGCACTATCTCCTGTGTTATACTTGGCACAACTCCATTGACTGCAACCACCCGCTGACCGACAATCTGCTCCATCGATTGATCCTCTCCATTGAATACTAGATCACTCGTTTGCTAACATTTTAAGCCCGAAATGGAGATTTTATGCGCTGCATATTGCGCTCACAGCCGCGTCCTTAGACCAAATTCATTTGTTGGGATTTTAAGCCCCACTTCTTCACAGTTCATACCACGGGCTCAAAAGGATGGAAAACACCCCCCTTTCTTACAAGAATTAATGCTAACACCCCTATCAATGGGAGTTACCTGAAACACTCCATGCAATGATCAGATTCCAAATCCCCATTGTACATATTGGTTTAATTTTCTTTTTTTGATTTGCAATTTTCCATTTCTTTGGTAAGTTTTTAGTTTTACTGTAGATAAGACCAGTCTTGTTGATTTCATAAAAATATAAATATAAAAACAAGTAACACATGCCATTTATTTTTCTACAATGTTTTGACATTTCTCATGTTTATTTTCAGATAGAATAATTACCGATAGTCAAGAGATAAATATGTATCAGAAACCGACAATCGTGTTTCAGAACGATTATTTTTCTCACGAAACAGGTGATAAATTAATAATGGTTTTGCTTGAGAATATGAATAAAATTCAAGGTATGAAATTCTATGCTAATAGTTGTTCAAACTAAGATGCTAAAAGAAATCTTATAAAATATAAATAAGGTTTCACTCGTGTAAAAATGGTCACCTAAGAAAAGATTATAAAATCCAAAACTCTGAGTCTCCGAGTCAAATGAAAATAATACGAAAGTAAAAAAGAAAAAAAAAAAGGAAAGAAAATAGGAATAAAAGAATCTTGCTAATCAGGAAGTAGGTTCGAATGGAAGTAAGATCATTTTAAAAATCTTTGTCTTTCCGTTCTGCTCCCATCTATCATATCTTGATTTTGCCTGGACTCAGGAAGCCTAAAAAACTACATCTTCAAAACGAGAATAGGAAAAAAAATTATGATTCTTATGATTTTAACTGAGAGAAAGTATGTCTAGGATAATACTGACTACTGTAGCCCTTCTATCGGATTTAAGTTGATTAGTTTCACTAAAGGAAAGTCCCTGTAAATTAAAAACTCCCCGTGATAACTTCCCTGCAAGAAAAGGTGTTTTGAAGGTCAAGAGAGGATTAGCCCAGAGTAAATGAAAGTGAATTGACAGAGCTTCACTGCTAAATTATAAACAGATATCATCCCTTGTATGATGCATACAAATTGATTGACCCCACTTCAGAAATATTAAAATATAAGATGGATGGTGAAAGGAAATTCATAATTTGATTGCCCCCATCTAGTCCAAGACAAATGGTGAAAGGAAAATTGAAATTTGATTGCCCCCATTTTGTCCAAAAGAGATGATGAAAGGAAATTCATTTAAATGATTTCCCTTATCTCATCAAAGTGCAAATTGAAGTGGTGAAAGAAATTTCAATGGGAAATGTAGATAACTTCACCGGGGTACTAAACAAGCTCACTAGAAGTGAAGCAATGTCCATGATATCTGCAAGTTTGTTATACATGTATATAATGCACTCTGGTAGCTAGTTCTCTTTTTGAAAAGATTTACATTCTAAACCAACAAGGGATTCCCCCCAAACTAAATTGTTAAATTTACTCTACCTTGATGTGAACAAAATAGACCAGAGTCTGATAGCTCGGTTAAAGTTGTTTTGATTATCTTAAATAGACCCGAAATCAGTTTCAGGAAAAAGATAGATATAAATGGTATAAACTTGAGATTGATGAACGATCAAGTTTTTTTTTTTTTTTGAAAGTATTCTAAGGTACGACTGAAGTCTAATATCCTTCTGTATGTTTTCTCGAAGGTGTTTCCCAGAAACCCAATGATGACTCCATTTACCCAATAACGACACTTGGTCTACTGTTCTTCAGCGCCTCACAGGGAGACGTGACCCCTAGACGGAGCGTATGTTGGAGCACATATATTTCTGAACTTTTGAGTTTTATTTTCCTCTTTCACGAATATATAATCTTTCCCAAATCATGACTTAGAGGATAACTTTTGAACTTTAAATCCATTTCATTCCTAGTTAAATAAGAATAAGGCGCATGTAATGTTCATCGTTAATGAAGCCTTTCATTTAATCAAATGATCCTAATATCTTCGGGCTTGTGGAGTCGCCAAATTGTTAAAGAAGTAAATCACTAAGGTTGCTTCAGATCTTCACGCTTTGGGCGTTTCAATATGTCTAAAAAATGAAAACCCCGAACGCTAAAATGCCAAAGTTCTTGAGGCTAATTCAAGGTTTAAATCATGATAAATTAAAACATAAGAATGATTAATAGAAGATTAACCTCTCTGTGATTTCAATCTTCGGGAGATCCCTGCCCTCTTACATTCGAAACCTCTAAAAGTTGAACTACCAAACTTTTAATAATGTATATGATTGGTTAGAGTTAACGATTGGAATGATTATTTTTTATTTTCCATCAATGCGAAAAGTAGAATGTCGAAATGATTCGAGAGTCTGATAAACTAGGCGAAAATACCAAATAGAGTAGAGAAAGGGATAAATAGACAGAAAGGGAAGCTCAAACTCTCTGGAACACTAAGTCTCCGGAGTGGAATATATGACGCCACGTATCTTTTGATTTCAACAGCAGAGATTCACTTTGGAACTCCGGACTTCAGGACTTCAGTAATTCTCGCTTCATTCACCCACCTTTCTTCCGAAGCAGTTATCCCCGAAGTGCAGGATCTCATGCCATGTGTCCTTTGAGTTCAACGGTGGAGATTCATTTCAGAAATCCAGGCTTCGAAACTTCTGGAATTCTAGCTTCACAACATCGCAAACCTTCTGAAGCAGTTATCCTCAAAGTGCAGGATCTCATGTCACATGTCCTTTGAGTTCAATGGTCAAGATTCACTTTGGGTCTTCGAGAGTTATTTACTCAACACTACTTGCCTCCCATATAATACGATCTATTCAAATACAGAGATCGTCTGACATGTGTCCCCCGCTCAGATCGACAGATAAGAATTGCACGAAGATTCCTCCACATGTGACCAAGAGTTGTGACCTCAGCTAAAACTTCGAGCGCTTATCTTACATTGTGAGATAGGACGAATTATCTCTCTCTCACCTAGATCAACGGTTAAGGGACATTGTGGGGTGTAGAGTTGCACAGGACTTAATTTTGAGAGGTGGTCCCGCAATTTAAACCACAGTTTTATCTCAGGGTTATGTGGCATCACCAGATGCATTGCAGGATGAAAAGCGGGTTACCTCAAAATCATTTCTCCACACCCCCGCAAAATGGAAAACCTATCATCCCTTGCCACTTGTCTTCCACTCTTAATACACGTCACCTCTCGACCGATGCACCACCTCCCCATAATGAGCCCTCGTGGAGCTAGTTATCCAATCGTCATCACCATATATGACCAAGGGCTATGACCTTAATTTAAATATGGGTTCTTATCTTACTCTGCTAATATGAACAACCGAATCTTAATGAATCATGGAAATCAATGGCTCATGGGTATTTGACATGCTAAAGCTACACGAGGTCAAACATCAGACAAAAAACCCAATGTTGCAGATCAACCACCACGTGTCCTCAGGGATGGATGGTCAATATTCACTTTGGGAATATGGGCTTTGGAAGTTTCAACTTATCCTCTCCCATTTTCATTCGAAGTCATTTCTTCCAGAGTTCGTATATCCTTTCCTCGTGTCCTCCTCAGATCAATGGTTGTCGTCCATGTTAGAACTCCAGCTCTGCGTAGAGACCATCCCTGAGCTCTGAATTGTCAAATATGTGGCAGTCGTCGGTTTAGACCTATGGTTCTCTTATCGGTTATAACACATAGCATCCAACTGAGGTAGGCACTTATCACATCTCTTTTCATGACATGTCAACACAGTGACGTCAGCTCCAAAGTAGTGTCATCTCCAAATGCATTTAGGATGATTCTAAAGTTGGCAGGTAGATAAACCTTAGCGGTAGCGCTGAACTTAGTTGGCGCACCCAAATCATAGATCATGACCAGATCGATGGCTACATTTCATTGCGAGGACTCAACATACTCGAACGATAAAATTCATGAGCGATCCTGCAATTGAAACCGTGGTATCTCAAAATAGCTACGTGGCATCACCAAGCATATTGTGAGATGAAAAACAGTTTACTTCAAAACCACCTCCTCATGCCCCCGCAAAATATTGAGAAGAAAAAAAGGACATTGAAGCAACACCTGTCATCCACGTCATGTATCATGTTCTCCCTCAAGCCTGTCACGCCTTCTATATCAATTACTGCACTTACCTCCATTGCAGTTTAAATTTTTCACGGACAATTAATTTTCCTACGTCCATTATCCATCTATTGAGGAAACATGAAAAGTTATTCATCTGATTAGCCTTCTCTCTCTAAAGAAGCATTTCTCACAGTAGGTGAAGAGACAGAAGAAAATGACAGCTAAGCCCATCGATTTTCACACTGTTTATTAAGGTTGGTTGTCATTGATGTCAACCCTTGAAGAAAGCCCTGCAACACAAAACTTTGGGTAATGGACCCAATATTGTTTGATGTAAATATGACTCATTATTGTCTTGTCATGTTTGATAATAATTAAAGATGGATGAACTCCAAAGTGGCCCCCTTATGGTGAAATCCCTCACGGGAAGATGCTTTGCAGAGTAAGAGAACCCATGATTAATTGTGGAATAATGATATGAAGGAAAATGGATTTGTTAGGTAAAATATCCTATATGGATAGTTCTTTTCATTCCATTTTTGGTGGTATGTGGAGCGTCACATAAATCCTCACAGTAGAGAGTTATGGCCATGAGAAGTTGGAGACCCCAGGTTTGGGTAATGGACCCAAATTTGTTTGATGGATAACAATATGATTTATGATATTCTTTTAGATAATACTATTCTATATGGATATTACATGTCATTCCATTTCTGGTGGTATGTGTAATGTCACATAACTCCTCACGGTTTGAGAGTTATGGCCTTATGAAGTTGGAGGACCCTCATATGTCATCTAGAATCCCCAAAAGGTCAAAGTAGTCAAAGTGGTTTAAGAGATTTTAAAAGGTAAATAATAAAGTGAAGCAATGAGTGTATTATAATTCAAAGTGAATATAAAATAAATTATTTCAATTATAAATTTAATGGAGAAATTAGAAGTGGGTTAACCCTAAAATATGGAAAGTGGGGTCAAGTGACCTAGAAGATGTTTTTAAGGAAGCTACTTGGAGAGTATAAATAAGAGGCAAGGCTCTCTCATTTTAATCACACTTGAGAATATTGAATATCTATAGGTGTATGAGGTAACCAAGGATATATAAGCTTAAATTATGAGGGAAGGTGAAGAAAAGAAGACCGAAATGCAAGGAAGGATAAATTCTTTTGATGGTTCTTTCTAAGGTATGTTATTTACAGGTCATATCACCATTTTCGCTATAAATTTTTTTTATATAATGATTCAAACTGTGAAATTTCTATGCCATTGAGAAAACATATCCAATTATCTGTGGTAAAAAATTCATCTTGTGGGTCTTTGTATTTTTGGATTTACACTCCGTGGAAAATAGGGTTTGTGGCTAGTCCTGAAATTAGTCAAAAACAAGTGTTTCGGGTAAAAATGTCATAACTTCTTCATAACAGATCCAAATTAAGTGAAAAAAATTCGTTGGTTAGGGTACAGTCTATAGTATGCTTGGTAACAGTTTCATATCAATTCAACAAATATTATGTGCGGGGCACGCTCTACAAGGTCTCTCTCTAGAATAAGCCAAAATTCAGCAAGGTATGCCATTTTTTCTATAACTCCTTTTATGAGAGGTTCCAAGTAGTGACACCTAGAGGAATTGCATAAAACACACTGAAGAACATTGTGTATCAGTTTCAAATATTTATACATTACAAGTACAAAGTTATGATTACTTCAAGTTAGGGTTGTTGACTAATCCAAAACTAGGCATGTGAGACTAAGGAAAAGTTTGATGAAAATGCTAGTCTCTTATTGTTGAAGTTAAGGAAGGTTTGCAGGAATGTGATCATATACACCATGTCTATTACATATCTACAAATCATATTTGGATGATGAAATTGATGAGGGCTTTTGGTTGAGGTACATGTTGAGTACATGGTTGAGACAAGTAGTTGATGAGTTGGCACATACATGAGGTGTATAGTTGATGATGTTGGTACATATTTATGAGTCATAGTTGATGAGTATTTGACACATGATTGGTACATATTTGGTACATGGTTGGATTCACTTGTTTATGGTACGGGTTGATTACAGGTTATTTGGTACAGGTTGGTGCATGGTTGATCCACTTGTTTATGGTACAGGTTGATTACAGGTTGAGGTACAGGTTTATGCATGGTTGATGCATGGTTTAGATTTATTGGTACAAGTTTACAGCGGTATATCTCACAATGACAGGTTGACAGTGGTTCCATCATTCTACTTCTACTTTAGGGTAGCAGGACGGGGCAAGGACAGGTGGTTGTAGCCACCTTCTAGTTGTAGCTAGAGAACATAGAGGGTTGTAGACAAAGAATTGGGGAGTTGGAGGTTCCCTCAGGTTGTAGCCTGAGAAACTAGGGGGTTGGATCCTCCTTCCATTTACAGCTGGAAAACAAAGGAATTTGGTGCTTCCAATGAATGTAATTCTTCAAGACATATAAGAAAAAATATTATGTGGTTTTCTCCCGATTTGGGTTTCCATGTAAAACACTGGTGTATTGTGTATGTGTATGTTTTTTCATTTGTTCATTGCTTATTTACTCTGCATTTATTGGATTATAATGATTCATTGATATAACACTTTGATTATATGGTTAAAAAGGATTAAATTGCTCTATTATCAATTCATCCCCCCACTCAGTAATCAAACAATTGGTATCAGAGAAGGTTCCTTCAGAAATCAGTTTAACCATTGAAAGGTAGATCATGGAGAGTACCAACTCATATAAAAATGGAATACCATAGTTTGATGGACAGAAGTATTATTTTTGGAGCATAAGGATGAGGACATATATACAGGCACAGGGATTTCAAGTTTGGCAATCAATTGTAGATGGATACATAGCACCAACAATTCCACCAACAAACGAAAAAGCAGTAAAACTTGGTGAGAATAATTCCAAATCCACAAATGCACTTTTGAATGGTCTTAGTGATACAGTATTCACCAAAGTTGCACACTGTAAATCCGTTAAAGATATTTGAGACAAGATTCAAAATATTTATGAAGGATATACAAAAGTTAAAGAAGCAAAGCTTCGGACTTACAAAGGTCAGTTCGAACAACTAAAAATGAAGGAAGATGAAGATATCACAACCTAGTTCTTACGATTCGATGAAACAGTGAATGCAATCATAGGATTGGGAGAAGAAATTGAAGAATCTGTAATTTGTTCAAAAGATACTAAGATCTCTTCCTATGAGATCCAACCCTAAGATATCAACACTAGAAGAAAGATCGGATCTAGACTCAATAAGCATGGATGAAATGCATGGAATCTTCATAGCATATGAAATGAGAACTGAGCAGGAAAATCCAGATGTAAAAGAAGCAGCCTTCAAGGCATCCAAAAGTTCAAAGTAAAAGAAAAAGGAACAATAAGAATATAGCAGCAGTAGTGACGCCTCRGAAGATGATGAAGAAGTGGACAACTTCGTCAAAAGACTAAACAAGGGAACCAACGGTAGGTATAGAGGTAAGTTCCCTGTAATTTGTTTTAATTTTGATGGTATTGGTCATTTTGCTAACAAATTTCCTCATAAGAAAAAGAGAAATGATGAAGGTTACTCAAAAGGAAGACACACATATAAAGGAAAAAGAATTACAAAGAAAGTTTTCAAGAAAATCTTATACATGAAAGAAGACATCTCATCATCAAATGAAGATGAAGTCAGTGACAATGAGACAGGAAGAGTTCTATTCATGGTAGTAAAAGACTCTGACAAAGAAGACTTTGAAGAAGAATATGAAGAAACTAAGAAGAATGTGAAGAAGTCGAAGAAGAAATTGAAGAGGCAAAAGTTTACTATTGAGAAGAATTAATGTGTGCCATAGAAGTTATTAGAAGAGAAAAGAAGAAAAACAAGAAACTACAAGCAGAACTAGACAAGAAAAAGGACACTTGAGAACTAGAACAAATGATCACAAAATTGAAGGTTCAAATAGAAGAACTCAAAGAGCAACTAGAAGAAAAGGACAAGATCATTGGAAACTTGGAAGCAGAGGTTGTCACACTAAGAAATGACGTTCAAAAGAAAAATATACAGAATAGCTCAAAAGTTATGGATGACATTATCAGCAGTCAAAAATCTCATCTTGACAAGTCTAGACTTGGATACAATCAGACAGAAAAGGGATCAAGCTCCAAAACAACAATGCAAGAAAAAAATCCAAAGAGTTATGCAGAAACAGTCAAAGAGGATAGGAAGATATACAAGGAAGACTACAGGGACACTCCTCCACCAAGAAGATTCAGATTTGAGAATCAACAATAGACAGATAGGCCTCAAGAAGAAGAAGAATTCATAAGAGCACCTCCTTTAAGAATATCTTCAACTCTCAGGTATCAAACTATATTTTTTGGTTTATGTTATGCATGTAATAATTTTGGACATAAAGTTGTGAATTGCAGAGATAACAACAGGAACAGTAACAACTTTGAGAGTGATACACAAAGGGATTATTCAAGGAGACCTAGTGACACACAAAGAAGAAGTTACAATAGGTTTGAATCTTTGAGAACTGAAGTGGAATGTTACAAATATAACAATTTTGGACACATGGCCAAGGATTGTAGAATGATAGTCCCTCTTAAAGAACCTCAATAGAATAACAACATTCACAGACAAGAACCTCAGAAAATGACATGGATAAGAAAGCAAGATCATTATAACAATGAAGAATGCACAATCGCTCTACAAGCTAAGCAGAAGAAACACGGTTGGTATGTTGACAGTGGATGTTCAAAACACATGACAGGTGATAAAGACAAATTTCTTACATTACGAAAAGAAAAAAATGGATCAATCTCCTTTGGAAATGATAATTCATCCTAAATCATTGGAGAAGGCACAATCTGAATTGGGAATAAGAATGAAAAGGCACAAAATGTTCTATTGGTAGAATATATGAAACATAATCTTCTAAGTGTGAGTCAAATGTGTGACCAAGGTCATAAAATTACTTTTGATTCAGAAAAGTGTGATATAAGAAAAGAAGGTTTAGGGAAATTGGTCGGTACAGTTGCAATAACTTCAAACAACATATATGTGTTAAGTGAAATTGGAAATGAAAAGTGTTGTCTAGGAAAGGAAGATGAAAGTTGGCCATGGCATAGAAGAATGGGTCACATGCATTTTGATAACCTTGTCAAAGTCAGCAAAAGAGAAGCAGTCAAAGAAATTCCCCAGATCATGAAACCAACCAACACTTTATGCAAGCATTGTCAACAAGGAAAGAAAACAAAGATCAGGTTCAAATCAAAGGAATATTCAACAACAAGAACACTAGAAATTGTGCACACTGATCTAGTTGGACCAACTACAACAAAGGGCTTAAAAGGTGAAAAATAATTTATGTTATTAGTTGATGATTATACAAGAATGGTTGTAGTCTTCTTTCTCAAGAACAAGTCAGAAGCTTTTGAAAACTTCAAGATCTACAAGGGAATGGTTGAAAATGATATGGATTCAAGAATCAAATGTTTGAGATCTGATAATGGAGGAGAGTTCACTTCAAAGGAATTTATGGACTACTGTAGAAGTCATGGAATAAAAAGGAAATTCTTCATTGCTAGGACACCTCAACAGAATGGAGTTGTTGAAACAAAGAATAGGACAGTACAAGAAATGGCTCGAAAAATGATACTGGATTCCAAATTGACAGATATATTTTGGACACAGGCAATGCATACAGTAGTTCACATTCAAAACAGAGTAATGCTCAGAAACAACACTGATAAAACTCCCTACGAGCTATGGAAAGGAAGACCAGAAAATGTGAATCACTTCAGAGTTTTTGGAAGCAAATGTTACATCAAAAGAGAACATGGCAGAATGGGAAAGTTTGACTCTCGTGTGGACAAATAAATACTTGTTGGTTACTCAAGTACAAGGAAATCATACAAGTGTTACAATATAATATTGAACAAAGTTGTGGAAAGCATCAAAGTAACAATTGATGAAACAGGCATACCAGAATCAAAGGATGAAGAGAACAAATCAATGGAACAAATTTTCGAAAAAGAAGATGAAAAAGAAGTAGAAGAGGAAGATGAAGATGAAGAGAATCCGATAGAAGTAGAAGAGAGAGTTCAGAAAGTATCTCCAAAGATACCTAACAAATGAGTACATAAGAATCATCCTTTAGATCAGATTATTGGAAACAAAGATGCAGGAGTTGAGACTAGAAGAAAAATCCGTTCACCAGAACAAACACACATAGCACTCTTATCTACAATTGAACCAAACTATTTTGAAGAAGCCAGGAAGGATGAATTTTGGAATAAGGCCATGGATGAAGAATTGGATCAAATAGAGAAAAATGACACTTGGGAATTGGTTCCAAGACCAAAGAATAAGAATGTGATCGACAGAAAATGAGTTTTCAAGAATAAATTGAATGAAGATGGACAGGTTACAAGGAAAAAAGCTAGATTGGTATGTAAAGGATATGCACAGATTGAAGGAATTGACTTTGAAGAGACATTTTTCCCAGTTGCTAGAATGGAAGCAATCTGTTTACTTTTAGCTTATGCATGCTCCAAAAATGTTAAAGTATATCAGATGGATGTAAAATCATCTTTTCTAAATGGGGAACTTGAAGAAGAAGTCTGCATTGAACAACAAAAAATATTTCAGTTGTCAGAGAACAAAGACTATGTATGTAAATTAAAGAAGGTCCTGTATGGTCTAAAACAGGCTCCTAGAGCATGGTACTCTAGACTGGATAAGTATCTGCAACAGACAGGGTTCAAAAAAGGAAGTGTAGACAACAACCTCTACATCAAGATAATTCAAGGTAATATTTTATAAGACATATAAGAAAAATCATAAGAATGTAATTCTTCAAGACATATAAGAAAAAGCATTCTATGGTTTTCTCCCGATTTGGGTTTCCACATAAAACACTAGTGTACTGTGTATGTGCATGTTTTTTCATTTGTTCATTTCTTATTTACTCTGCAGTTATTGGATGATAATGCTTCATTGATATAACAATTGGATTATATGGTTAAAAAGGATTAAATTGCTCTATTACTATTTCACCACCCCTCTCAATAATCCAACACACACCCCGTCATTTCATTTTATACATAGTTAGATGTTATAAGAATTACAACCATTTTTAGTTGTCGAGAATTTTGTATAAATACACAGATCCAAGATCTGCACAAGGTCTCTTCTTGCCATATGTAATAAGGAAAACTCTCCTTTCATGAGAATTAATACAAGTGCAGAAAGAGATTCCAACCTTTGTGCAATTTGAGTTATGTGTTTCCCCTGTATTTCATAATTCTAGATTTCTTTATGTCATTCCTTGATAAGTGAGTGGTTGCAATTTAGTACTACTACTATTGTGGTCACATTTTATCGGTTGCTTGATAAGCAAGCAATTTTTCCTTTGTCTTTGCTATAAGTAAATACAAGACCTGTGAGATACTTGGATTACTCTATCTCATATCCTTTAAAGGGTGCATTCTTTATTTGCTTCTATTGTGAACAAGGTAAGATTCATCTTGCATTGATGCCTCATTTTGTTTAACAGTTTTGTAATTTTCCCTCATATCACTTGATTTTATAAATCGACTTAGACGAAAAATCACGGACTCTATCCTATCTTGTCATTATTTTCATTAGAGGATTAATTCTTATATAACTAAAGGAAGAAAAAACACCTTTCAAAAACTTTCTTTTATATTCATGATACCTTGACATTACCCTTCGAGCCTTATGATTAATCTCGGGAACAACAGATCAATTTTTTTATACAAAAATGTCTTAACCATAAGTAGCTAGACATTCCACATTCGTCGTTCTCAAAATAGAATACAATCAAAACTAAAAGATACAATGAAGATATTTTTGGATTTGCTGAGATTTCTTTTGTTCGCTGACACTTCACTTGCCCTCTATTTTCTTGTGGATGTACTTGGTTTTTTCTTATCCTTGAATTGTGCATGTAGTTCCATTAATGCAACAATGAACTTGGAAGTTTGGACATTTTCATTTAACTCAAATGAGAAATCCTTTTTGTGCACCAATGGTATTTTTTCTTGAATTCTAACGACTGCCTGTTGTGTGATATGATGTTGTAATCTTGGTTTCACCAGCAAATCATTTTTCATCCATAAATCAACATGATTTACTTGTTGGATATCATTTCGCACATTCTCTCTACTTTTCTTTAGACTCTTCTTTCTCTTTTCGATCTCAATTTGTCCAAGTGTATCATGGATACCACTGACATCAATCTCTGTATTTCCATATCTATAGTTGAAAGAGCATTAAGACAAACCTATTTTGCCTCTCTTGCTAGCCTTTTACTTTCTTGAAGATTAGTTTCCCAGACCTTTAAATCCATTTCTCCCTTTATATGCTCAAACTCTGAAAAGGGAGAAATCCTAGGTACATTGATTTTTTTCCTCCCTATTATGAATTCTTGGAATTTGGATCTAGTCATAAAGGCTTCCCTCTCCTTTTCATAAATATTTTTCAAAGAATTATTAATTAGTTGATAATGTCTTTGAATAATATTTATATTTTCATACAGATCTTGGTCGACAATTTTCAACTTTTCATTTACTTTTGATGCTTGCTTCTTGAATGCAGAAATATCCATTCAAGTTCTCTCGAATAAGATTATTTGGGTATGCAACTACTCTAGTAACCTATCTCGTTGGGAAATCATGTTACTACTCAAGTGTTGATTTTGAACACTTACTTATAATTTATCTTTTAACTTCTTAATCTGTTTATATTTTTTATAGTTACTCCCTCCTTCTGTCGTGATTCCCTTATTATGATATCCTTCCTTTTATTTTTGAAAAATAAATTTGATGAAGTCATATCTTCAGGTTCAATAGGTGTCAGTTTGCCTATGTTAATAACTTCTTAACCAGGTAACTCAGAACTTGTTGCTAGAGGAGTTAATGATGGTATGGGAGAAATAAGTGTAGTAGATTGTTCTTGATTTGTGGTATCTTTCATTGGAGTTTCATTATTTGGTAATGATGAAGGGAAAGTATGCCCCTACTTCATAAAATATTCAAATGATGCGAATAATTCTTGCTCATTTTTACATGGTATGGATATTCCTGTAATTATTGCATCTCTAGACAATGTATTTGCATTATTTTTGACTTCCCTAGCTTTGTCTTTGGGAAAGATATGTTTCTTGGGCTCTGTTGATTCTGTCACCTATGAAGTTGGGTCAAGTCTTTGTTCTCCCTGCAAGACTTTGGGTAGACTGTTCCTTATGTGCTTCTAAAAGCTGAGGAAGGCTAATTGTTGATCTTAAGGAAAACTTTGAAATTTGACTACAACTTCATCATAAGATCTTACTCCTCTGAAAATTTCATCATAGGGGGAATCTTCATCGATGTATCTTTTCATACTGAATTGAGATAAATGATTTTAAACCACCCTATGAGGATCATGCCTTTTGTATTCAATGGAAACCAATTTAATACATTCTAAGGCAAAATCCTCCACCTTAGCGTGTCCAAAATTAGATAATGAAAATATGCCAATCTGTATGAGAAAGGTTGGTCAAACTTTTTTTCTGTGTCACCTTCAGCTCTTTGGTTATCCCTCCTGAAACTATTTGATATGCTACTTCTCTGCAAACCAGTCTGTCTGGTAAGAATCTAGGAAGATCATAAGGAGATATATAGAATTCAAACACTCTAATGTAAGATACAATTTCCTCAATATACCAATATGTAATAACACCTAAATTTCAAATGACTTTTTCCAAAATTCTGGGGGGAGGCCATCCATAAATAACTTCATGAATTGGGATCACCACGTTATGACAAATTTCATAAAAAGAGTCCTTTGAATTTTCCTCCCATAACTAAGAATCATAAAAATGTATGGGCTCAATGATAGTCAGAGTCCAGCTCCAATTCATAAGAGGAAATGGGGTTCTGAAACAAATTGCATCCACAATATATGCAGAAATATAGAAAGGATCGTGTTCTCCTTTAGATTTTAGAATTTTTTCCTCCCCAATTTTCTTAGCTAAGTTATCTGACAACATTTTTCCCCAATCAAAAGTATATCCCTCAACAACCTCATGGATTTTGGGAACCCATTCTATGGTAAAGTGCGTAGGATTCTTCTTTCCAAACATACTATAGAGCATCTTGGAAATGTACGAGATATGAGCATCATAAGAGGTTGTAGAATATATACCCTGGGTATAATTTTTGAACTTATTTAGATTTCCCCACCATGATTTTACTATATCATGGATAGTTATATCATATTTAGTGCATTCCTCATCCTCAAAATTAATTATAAATGATGCATTGTAAGTATATTTGGGGTTAGGAGTTAATTTTTACATTACTTGAAGGGTCAAAAAGAGCCAACGATGGTCTTTTGGTGATTGCAGATGGTTCTCATTGGGATATACATGTGTTCTAATGTCCATTTTATCATATCAGTATATGGCATTAGTTTTAGCTGAGCAACAAATCTGTGTAGTTCGGAGTTAGCCACATGCCTTAGCTTAGTTGAAAATGTCTCATCCTCTTCTTTCACTGAATCATCATGAACATAGAGAAGTTTCCTGCTCTAAAAAATCATAAACCTGCTTCCAAGATTTGACGACGTATGTCAACCAAGCAGTAGTATCTGAAAGTATATCTGCATTTAGGTTTGATTCCTTAGTCAATGAATCTTGCTTCTTTCCTTCTTTGCGCAGCTCCATGATTTTCAAAAGTTGATGTTAACCCTCCTATGAGAAGCAAAACCTGTGAGCTCAAAATGTTGAATGCGAAAATTACGAATGCTAATGGAAAAAATGATTTGAAATTTGAAATGCCTTTATTTATAGAAATATTAATATTTAGATATCCTCACATTAATCTATTGATAGAGTAATTATTCATAAATCTGTAAAATTTATGTTACAGGTATGAAATAACTGAGAGGGGGGGGGGTGAATCAGTTATTGTAAATTATTAACAATTTCTCTCATTTTTAACTTCGAATCATTAATCTTAGTGGCAGCAAGTCTTTACTGTGAAAACCAGTGTTGCAAACATAAAGCATATATCATAAAGAACAGCAATCACACACACAACATTCATTCACAATTATGAGACACAGATTTTTCAAGAGGAAACCCAACCCGGGAAAAAAACCTCGTCTTCTTAAGATGTTCAGCAAGCACCAACTTCGTTACAACTCATCTTTTATGAGCACCAACTCATAGAGGCTACAACCTCTGATTGCCAGCACCA
>JASDQU010105987.1:6359-18949 GCA_032191745.1 Picea mariana | reverse complement strand
CTGTTTCAGCACTGTTTTTCAGCGTCTGTGTTTGCATTTGTGTTGCAGCAGTTCGCATTTGTGTTGCGGCAGTTCACATTTGTGTTGCAGCGTGTGCGGCAGTTCATATTTGTGTTGCAGCGTGTTTCAGCGTCTGTTCTTCATAAACAATCGATTGCCATCAATGACAACCTTTGTCTCTGTCATCTTTTGCTGTAGCCATATTTCCAACAATTTATTACCTGGCTGTCACAATACTTTTCCCAATATTTTACCCTAGCCAGCTTGATGTATTATTAATGATCATGATTAAAATAAAGTACTTCGACAGTTCAGTATTCAGGGGTTTTGAGTGAAAAATAATGGATATCTCCCAAAGACCGAATTCACGAAGAATTTAATCACCCCTTAATTACTTTTTCTTTTAATTAATAATGGCTTAAGGTCACTTTTTAATTCTAATTACTTCGAGACTCCAGAACTTCAGAGCTCCAAGACTTCGTGAGCTTGTATGTGCGGTGATTATTTCATCAGTTTGACATTCATGAGTTTTGAATGAAAAATAATAAATATCTCTTGAAGGTTGAATTCACAGAGTGATTACTTATCGTTAATCACATCTACTTAAACTTTTTTAGTTTATTAATATTCAGTGTTTTATTTATCATGATCATTTGGGTTCTTTGGGACATCAACACTCTAACACTTAGACACTTTGGCGCTCCTTTGAATTTGTTCTTGATTTATCTCCCAGAGGATAATATCCTGGAGTGATGTGGCAGCGATGACATCACTTTTGATGACGCGTCATAAAAAATGAGTGACACATGTCACCTAAAGTCGTGCGAATTATGTGACTAAAATTCCCAAAATGAGTGCCACGTGTCAACACAAAAAAATATTGATAGGTGGGCTATGACTCATTGGTATATCTATTTTAAAATACTTTTGTGGGAACATGTCTCCCGGACTCTAGAGATTTTGAACATGTCTCAATCCAAGTTTTTCCTATCAAAAGTGGGAAAGGGGCGTTGTTCTCAACAAACTTAATGACTTCAAATTCCTCTTCAGTTGATGTTCCATGGATAATAATAGGTACATTAGTAACTCTTCCACATAGGGTTATCATATCTCCTTTAAACAAGCCTATCCTTCCCAATGAAGGTACCACAACAAGCTTTCCCAAAATTTCCCAAGTGTCTTCTGTCATAATATTCACTTGTGTCTCCTCATCCAAGACATAATCTATGTCAAAGTCTTCTATTCATGTACTTATGCGTTGTTTTACTTTCAGGATCTCTAGTAAGATGACATCTTTGTGACCATTCATTATTTCTTTCAACCGTGATAACATAGCCTGAGATTTCTCTGATTCTTTCTCTTTATTATTCTCTAAGATTCTCTTAGTCTCTTGAATTACTTCATAGTTTTCTTGTCTCATGTTCATCCTTTCAACTTTAGCAATCATCCTTCAAATATCCTCAACCTCATGACCAACAATTTTACAACAAAGACAAATAGGACCTGTACCAAGGAATTCCTTAGCAAGATGTCCCAGTCTTATGCATTGATAACATAGTATCAATCCTCTATTTCTCTTGTATGTTCCCCAACCTCTCTTGTACTGCGCACTAGGATCACAGTGCTCGAGCTGCAATTTGCAAAAAATATTTCTAGGTTCATGCATCCACTTATTAGTCCAAAAGTTATTTCTATGCATAGGAATAACATATCTTTATTCATTTATATTAGCTTTACTTAGATCAACTCTTTCTTCCAACTGCACCCTATCTTTTAGACTAGGAAAAAATCTATTAAACATACTTAAATTCATGCTTTCGAAACAAAAAATTTCACTTATCTTACTCTTATCAAAGCACAAAGCTTTACCTCTTTTATTCAGATCAGATTTATTTCTTAGCACAAAGCTTCGCAAGTCAAGTAGAGTATTGTTCACTTTAGCAACATATCTATGCACAAAAATTCTCTTTTCTTTACTTTAGTTCCCAACAATCATAGTTTTAGGTCCCGACAATGGAGCCATTTGTTGGCACAGGGGCCGACCCAGGGTTCAACGCTTCAACAACGCACCAAAAAAACCCTAACTATCAGCCCTTTTGGCAACACCTGCAAAGAGGTGAAGTCTCGACCGAGGTAGAAGAAGGGGGGGTTACAGGACTCAACTGTCTGTAACCAAGTTGGGACACATATATGTGATAATAGCACTTCGTAGAGTATTCTAGCAACACTTAGAAGGTGATATGCATTATTTCATTAGCTTTATTAACATCGCATAACCAAACCTAATATAGATCGGCGCAGTAACAATAAATATTAAGCATTTCAATCATTTAGAACATATCACTAAGTTATATATAACATTCATTCATCCCTAACACCAATAAGTCACTAAGCATCAACAGATCTATCTAACATACATAATAATCAAATCACTGAGCAGATACATAACATAAGCAACACAACACAAAGCACACCAAACACACAAGATATATGTGGTTCACCCCAATGTGGGGCTACGTCCACCAACTTCTTTGTCTTCTTTATTATTCTTCAATCTCTTACATTCCTTTGCTTCTGTGCACTAAGACACGGAGTTGAGCTTCGCATCGGATAGGAGATCTACACACTGAACACCAAATCCTCCCTCCCAAAACTAAGTCTAGGCATAGAGCCAACTTCTCTATTGAGAACAGAGACTTACATACACATTTTGTTGCACAAAGCAACTCAGAACTACTTGCACTTAGCTACTTCACTCTTATATTGCTTAGCTTCTTCTACCATACATTATTACACTTATTTATACTTTTACAATTCCTTACAAAAAGGCCTAAACATGGGAGAACCCATGGGCTGACTATTGAGATAAATATATATCACTATATATAGCCTTCATAAAATGTCAACCCGGGGAGGTAGACTTTGAGGTACTGAAAGCATATGTGCAGGATTGGTTTCTTCTACTATCTATTTTATTCAAGTTTAATTCCACTAGCCAACATTCAAAACTGTGATCACTACTTCAATCGTTAAATAGCAGCAAGGGTCTATCTAAGTACACACTTCAAAGAAAAAAAATCTTCACTCATTTGTAACTCTGCTAGCTTTCAATATTCATTCTACCAACTACTCTGGTTTAATCTCAACTGTAAATCTTTACTAACATGTCGTTCAACCCTTTTTAACTACAAATCTATAATACCCTGTCTTTCAATCACACCATTCTTTAAAGTAAACTAACCTTCTATAAAGTAATTGTAGCTATCTGTGTAACCCATGCATTTCATAAAGCATTTGAAAGTAAATATGATATTTCTCTGTTCTAACTGAAGCTTCCTCAAAAATATTCATTATCCAAACTATGCAATTACAATATAACTTCAAACTATAAGCAAAATAGCTAATGGTTATTCAGAACTTCAAGCTACAGAAGAAAAACATATGCTGAGACAAGGGGCCCTTCTTGCCTTCAACAATGACTGAATTAACTAATTCATCACACAACATTAAGACAAAACTGAATTCTGGAAATGTATATCTTTATAAAATAATGCAGTCATTTCTGGTCTATTTGAGTTTACAATCCTGGAAGAAAAATACTATCTATCAACAGAAAAATGAAATTCCTATCATCCTAATGCTCCCTATCATCCTCCTCCAAAGCGCCAGACTGGCTTCTATAATATGAGCATTAAATACATGATAAACATAAATCTCCCTCTTTTTAGAAAATGGTTTTCAACAAACTGTTATGTGTCACAGCTATTCAGATTGAAAGGATTTGATCAAATAAAAGATGACGATTTCAAAGCCTTGTCCTCATGACACTAAATGCATGAGGACAAGGCATTCATTCTAGAGATGCACTAAGAATTAACTCGGCCATGTTGTCTTCTATTTTTAGCTTGAGCATCCATGTTTATTCGGAAGTGGTTGAGGATGCATTTGTAGGTTTGCAACCATCTCAAGTTTGTGTTCTTTATCATCCATATCCACGAATCCCATTAGAACAGTTGGACATATGAGAATTGATGAAGGTGTAGCTGGAACTATGATGTGTAACCAGATTTGATCCAGGTGGCAGAAGCTTAACTGTAATAGTCAAAACTGTTCTTGGAATATAGACAAGATTAGTTCAAAACCTTTTAAAGATATATAAAAATAAAGGAAATTTATTAAATTATCAACATATACCTTGAACACTTGCTAAGCACATTAGAGGTATAGTTAGGTTGATGTATGTGATGAATACAGGTGAGAAATGAGGTGTATTGATTCAAAACAGGTCCTTTTGGTAAGGAAAATGATGACAAAATGACAGCCCAACATTCCCCCATGCCAAAGTATTTGCATGTCCCTATGAAAACTATTCTTCTTCAAAAAGAGAGCTCAAAATTGTACCATAAATTCCGTCAATCCATCTGTGTTGCTGCTATGGCTAAGCTATCCAAAGAACCTCATGTTTTCTATGTTGGTACTTGGGACTGCCCAGATTCTTCTAATCTCTCAACCTCCTTAAACCATTTTTGGACCAATTTATGAAGTTGTCTATTCTAAAAAACCAATGATTTATTTTCATCAATCAACTTCTTATTTTTCCCTTTCAGCTGCTCGTTCTCTTGTTTGAGTCCTGCAATCTCCACATCCTTCTTTCTTATCTTCCCAAACATATGACAACCCAGTGTAGATAAGCTTGTTTTCTCAGTCTTCTCTAGTGCTATCTGATCTTCATGTTCAGACATATGGGAATCCAGAGGGTTTGACTCAAAAATATCTACAACATTAAGTTTTGGTTCTGTATTCATCAATTGTGGAATATTTTTCTGAAGGGTGGACATACATATTTTCGTATGCTGGGTAGGTTTTGGCATAGGGGAAATGGTATTAACCATACTGTGTGTAAAACGATGAGTAGGTACAGGTAGGGTTTTATTAACTGTTCGTTGGATTTTCCTCTTTTAAGATTGACATTGTGGAGAAGGATAGGGTTCAAAATGGTCATAATGTTGTGGATACGTATGGGGTTCAGAATGGTCAATTCTTATAGGTATAGCAAAGTTTGGTGGTAGCACGAATACATTGCGATTAAGGAAATCCCCCCAGGAGTCATCACGAGTGTACAATTCATTCTCTATGAGGATTTTAATAAGGCCATAGTGATATAGATCAGGGGTAGGATTTTGAGGATGCTTCTAAACCTAATGAGCCATTTTCTTCAAACTTTGATAGAGGTAATAGGGAATGTTCAGATATTTTGCAGACTCAAAATGAAGAAACAACTGGAAATGGTACTGAAAATCCATCGAGTATTTACCTTCACATGTGAGATACTTTTGTAGGTTGAATAGAAGATTTTTCCATTTGACTTCCAAATGTGTGCGCGGTACCCCTGTTGCCCAGTCAATTTCTTCATGCTTGCTTTGGAGAAAACGATCAAACTTTCTACAATCACAAGGTCGATTTTTGAACCACCTTTCACCATGAATTGGTAACCTAGTGGCATGAGAAATGGTTCTCTCATTTACCCTTATTACAATATCCCCAATTCGGTCTACCTTCCCATCAAATCCTAAGAAAAATTTTAATGCAATTGTGTCATCGTACCCTTGAAATTTGGCAAAGAATGTTGGCCAAACTATGTTACGAAACATTGAGCAACATGCATTGCATTCTGGCATCTACTCAAGTTCTTCCAAAGAGACAGGCTCATGTCGATTTACCTCTTTGCATCCCATTTTCCTTCTCACTCATTTCTCCTTCCCTTCTGAAAGGCATATTGTTTTCCATTTTGAATGCAAGGCAATAAACAAGGTTGTGGAAGAATGATGATACAATAGTGGTGTAATAGGTCGATAAATGGTAGGGGAATTATTCATTTGAATCCTTTCAGTGATTCAAATGAATAATCAAGTATCAGATTGTAATACGTGTATAAGGAAAGAAATAGGCTCAACAATTAATCATTCAAATGACACAGAACAGGAATATGGTCGACCAAAAGTAATGAGTGCAGGAGTGGATACAGTGCTGAGAAGAATAATGATTATGAAAACCAAATCTTAGGCAAACATATAAGTGATACACATAAGGTAGGAGTATAGCAAGTATTACAAGGTATTGTTTATAAATGATTCCTTTATTTTCAATATTCTTCAAAAAGTAAAACAGATCATTACCTCAAGCTGATGACTGATGATGAAACAACAAAACCCAGAAATAATGCAATCTTCTAGAGATACCCAGGCTGAATAATTGAATGTTAGAAGCTGGTCAAAAGTAGATATTTGAATTGTTGATACCTTGTCCAATTATGATAATATCTTATAAGAGTGAACTCTATTTAAAAATGCTTCAGATATTTCTTTTTTTACTGCTCTGAAATTGACAAGGTAGCTGACAGTAATAAAAATGGGAATACATACAAACTCTTATTGAATTGTTCCTTCTCCTATAGTATAGATTCCCCATATTTTGAATACTCTGATCCACTTCCATTCAAATATCTCTGCCTGAATTACTTACACCCTTTTATTGAAATGGAATACTGCACATGAAAACTATCTACTATGTGCAGAGTTTATTCCCTACCTACCCTACCTTAGAACTTCCTCCCTTTAGGTATAAGAAAACTTCCAGTGAAACCAAGTACGTAGCATAATAAAAATTTCATGCATGTCCTTATGAGGAAAAGGTACCTGAGTAATTGTATAGACATGAAGGGGTAGCAATTTACCTTGACCCATCATCATAAAGAGCTGAAGAATAGAATCATACTTTGGTCTGACAATAGATTGAAACCAATCTTCTGTATAATCTCTCTCGATATAATTGTCTTGCACCTCTTCTCCTTTTGTTCCTTGTAGATCTTCATAATTTGGGGCCTGATTTTCTTGCGTGCCTAAAGGAACCAAGCATGCAAGAAATTCTTCGATTTCAGGTTCCAAACCTTGTTCCTCCTCCACAGAATCTTTGAATTCTTCTTCAAGTAAGGAGGGATTCCCCAAGAACTCTTAGGTGGACAATTCTATGAAATAATTGAAAAGCATATTCTCCACTTTCTTTTGCTTTTTAATTAAGAGCACACTATTTCGCTAAGAGATACTGTTGGAATAAAATCTAACATGTCTTACTGAAAATACCTCTGAACTGAATTAAGAACACAATTCTCACACTGCTTTAATGAAAAACTCCCTTGCTTGTTGAATGAAATCTAACCCTGCTTATTTCTGAGAAAACACTTGCTAAAATCTAACTCCTTGGCAAGGCTTCGAAGGAACCTACTATAGTATATGCGTAGGTTCTTACCTCCCATCTTACAACTCCTCCTCTCCCTTGGTATTCAAAAAACACAACATACTCATTCTCCAATCCTTTTTAGTACCTCCCCGGCAACAATGCCAAAATCTTGAGCTAAATATATATCACTATATATAGCCTTCATAAAATGTCAACCTGGGGAGGTAGACTTTGAGGCACTGACAGCATATGTGCAGGATTGGTTTCTTATACTATCTATTTTATTCAAGTTTAATTCCACTAGCCAACATTCAAAACTGTGATCACTACTTCAATATTTAAATAGTATCAAGGTTCTATCTAATTACACACTTCAAAGAAAACAAATCTTCACTCATTTGTAACTCTGCTAGCTTTCAATATTCATTCTACCAACTACTCTAGTTTAATATCAACTGTAATTATCTATTGACATGTCGTTCAACCCTTTTTAACTACAAATCTATAATACCTTGTCTTTCAATCACACCATTCTTTAAAGTAAACTAACCTTCTGTAAAGTACTTGTAGCTATCTGTGTAACCCATGCATTTCATAAAGCATTCGAAAGTAAATCTGATATTTCTCTATTCTAACTGAAGCTTCCTCAAAAATATTCATTATCCAAACTATGCAATTGCAATATAACTCAAAACTGTAAGCAAAATAGCTAATGGTTATTCATAAATTCAAGCTACAGAAGAAAAACATATGCTGAGACAAGGGGCCCTTCTTGCCTTCAACAACGACTGAATTAACTAATTCATCACACAACATCCAGACAAAACTGAATTCTGGAAATGTATATCTTTATAAATTAATGCAGTCATTTATGGTCTATCAGTGTTTACAATACTAGAAGAAAAACACTATCTATCAACAGAAAAATGAAATGTCTATCAGCCTAATACTTCCTATCATCCTCCTCCAAAGCACTAGACTGGCTTCTATAATATGAGCATTAATTACATGATAAACATAAATCTCCCTCTTTTTAGGAAATGGTTTTCAACAAACTGTTACGTGTCACATCTATTCAGATCAAAAGGATTTGATCAAATAAAAGATGAATATTTCAAAGCCTTGTCCTCATGACACGAAGTGCATGAGGACAAGGCATTCGTTCTAGAGATGCGCTAAGCATTAACTCGGCCATGTTGTCTTCTATTTTTAGCTTGAGCATCCATGTTTATTCAGAAGTGGTTGAGGATGCATTTGTAGGTTCACAACCATCTCAAGCCTATGTTCTTTATCATCCATATCCACGAATCCCATCAGAATAGTTGGACATATGAGAATTGATGAAGGTGTAGCTGGAACTATGATGTGTAACTAGATTTGATCCAGGTGGCAGGAGCTTAACTGCAATAGTCAAAACTGTTCTTGGAATATAGACAAGATTAGTTAAAAACCTTTTAAAGATATATAAAAATAAAGGAAATTTATTAAATTATCAACATATACCTTGAACACTTGCTAGGCACATTAGAGGTATAGTTAGGTTGATGTATGTGATGAATACAGGTGAGAAATGAGGTGTCTTGATTTAAAACAGGTCCTTTTGGTAAGGAAAATGATGACAAAATGATAGCCCAACACCGACATCCAATAACCCATTACAAAAACCATAAGGGACCCCTTGTTGGTTCCACATAGCCAACAAAACAAGTGAGATCCGCAATCTCAGCTCTACCTGGGTGCTCCATCTTTGACCAGCTTGTCGAAGTCCAAAAGTGGTCCAAACCTGACCAAGGTTTCCTCAAAACTTGGTCGAGGGCCAACAACATTAATGTTGGTGCGGTCCTTGAATTCCTTGATATTCTTCCTACTTTATGCTCAGGTCCCAATCCCTCAATTTTCCTTTCAATTATCAGTAGTTTATGAGTGTTTAGCATAGGCCAAAAGGGACATGTAGAGTTCTTTAGCTTGACATACGTCTTAAGGAATCGATGTAGTCCCTTCTAGCACTTGTTGACCGAATGTTGATTTCCTTGATCTGTACGTGGGAGTTGACCTAAATTATGATCATACTCTTGATAATTAAACCTTACTTTTTGGCCCTTGGTTATGTATTAAGGAAGAAATCGAAGATTAAGGAAGAATAAAGATGAAGTACGAAGTGCGCGGAAAGCACATAAACTGAGGAAGGGTCGAAGTGGTTAAAGAAGCAGAAAAGAAGGAATGAAGTAAGGAAAATCAATTCATTGAAAGAGAAGATCAGGGAAGATAAAGAATCAAGGAATATGGATCGTGGAAAAATCAGTAAATAGAAGAAGACACCAATAGATTCCTTGGAGCACCTTGCAGAAAAGAAGGAAGGACAGGCTGGCGAAGCCCTGAAAATGTGAGTCATGTGGACCTAGGGTTTTGGATCTAGGGTTTTGACAGCTAGACTTCGGTCTAGGGTTGTCTGAGAGTCATGAAATGCATAAATAAAGGTTTATAAGAGTTGAGAGGGTTGTTGTTATTGTTTTTTATTATTTATTATTGTTTTTGTTGTTATTGGTGATAGCAATATTGAGTCTGTATTCTGGATCTTCATCTGGGTGCGAAGATCAACCTTGCAGCTGGGTGCGTAGGGAGGGGAGAGAAAGATAAAGAGAAAGAGAGATAAATATATGTAGCTAAGTGTGCAGATAGAACTGTATGTTTTCATCTAATATATCAAGAAACATAGTTTTGTGGACGTAGCCCTAGGGAGAGGGTGAACCAGAACAGACCCTAAGATAGATCAGCACATTAACAAGAAATATTAAGCACTTCAATCATTTAGCACATAGAACTGAGTTAGATATATCATTCATTCATCCCTAACAGTGATAAGGCACTAAGCATCAACAAGTCTATCTAGCATACATAATAAGCAAATCACTGAGTAGATTCATAACATAAGCAACAAAACACAAAGCACACCAAAGACACAAGATATACGTGGTTCACCCCAATGTGGGGCTACATCCACCAAGTGCTTCGCCTTCTTTATTATTCTTCAATCTCTTACATTCCTTTGCTTCTGTGCACTAAGCCACAGAGTTGAGCTTCGAATCATATAGGAGATATGCCCACTGAGCACCAGATCCTCCTTCCCAAAACTAAGTCTAGGCACATATCCAAATTCTCTATTGAGCACAGAGACTTACATACACATTCTATTGCACAAAGCAACTCAAAACTACTTGCACTAAGCTACTTTTCTCTTACATAACTTAGATTCTTCTACCATACATTTTTACACTTATTTATACTTTTACAATTCCTTACAAAAAGGCCTAAATGGGAGAACCCATGGGCCGAAATCCCATAACCCATGAAAAAACCCCTGAGGGACCCCTTGTTGGGTCCACATATCTCGCAAAATAAGTGAGATCTGTGATCTTAGCTCCATGTGGATGCTCCATCTTCAACCAGCCTGTCAAAGTTTAAAAGTGGTCCAAACGTGACCAAGGTTTCCTCAAAACTTGATTGAGGGCCAACATGCCCCCAACACTCACATGTGACTCGTACCGAGTCACTCAGGTCTAGGAAATGTTGCTTCAAAAGCCTCGAGATTCACTCTAGCTGCCTTGACTTGCTGCTTTGCCTGAGCCTCCTTCTCAGTGAGATCCTGGATCATCTGCACTATAACAGGCCCTTCCAGGAATTTTTCCACTATTGCAACCACCTGGTCTAGTTGTGAGCCTTTTCCTTCAATTTCTTCAAACACCTTGCAGGCTTCATCCTACACAGGTTGTAGTTTTTGCATGACTTCCATTACTCTTCCCTGGAGGGCAGTGATCTATTGTTGTACGACATGTTTTTCCTAGAAACTCTTCATTCTTTCAACTGCAGTGAGAAACTTCATCTACGTCTGCATAGAGAAGGCTTGCTGATGCGCCTCTTATAACTATGCTTCCAATTTCCTTAGCTCTAGATCTCCTGCGAGGCATTCATAATTTTGTGTGCTTATATCGCTTAGTTGTTTGCATTTTGAAGCTAGGGCTTTGATCCTTATTATTTCATTCTTAGCGGCTTCCTCCCTCTAGTCATGCACCTCCTGCGGGGTGCTCAGTAATTCTTGGGCCTCCAACTCTATTAACCTCCCTTGAATAGGTTGGATGGTCTCAGTGAGCTTCGCCACTTGAGCTTCAACTGACTCATGTTCCTCTTATGCCAAACCCAGTATAAAGTGACATGATTTTCTAAAATATTCATTAACCGTGGCCCGTTTTGTGAGCAACTGCTCCTTTTCTCTCTGTAGCTGGACTTTTTCCTCCTAGACCATCGCCTGGAATTCTTCTTTCTCATTTTCATTGGCAGTTACACAGTACCACATTACGCGTAATTGTTCTAAGAATTCCTCTTTCTCTTGTTTCGAGGCTTTTGTAGCCTTCTCCTTCTCTTCTTGGACTTTATGAAGTTGATCCTTTGTCACATCTGTGAGTCTTCTTAATTGGGCTAGTTCATTCCTCAATTCTGCAATCTATGACAAGGAAAGTGCACTAGTTACTGCACAGATCAATTGAATAGCTTGTTGTATTTCCTTGAGTTCCTTCTCGACCCTTCCACACAACTCCTCCTACTTCACTCCATATCTCTTAAATATGTCCTCGGAAGCATCCTCCATGTCTACGTGGAACAAGATGATGTCATCCTCTGTGAGTGTGGCCTCTAACTGGGGCTTGCTAGCGGGCGTCTTCTTTCTTACTGAAGGTTTCTATGGAGAAACCTTCCTCTTCTGCGGTGTTTCAGTAGGGGGATATTTCGGCGGTGTAGCTTTTCCTTCTCCTTTATTTTCTCCTTCATCCCCTCCCCGTCCATTTTCTTTGTTTCCTCCTCCTAGCGAGCTGGATCCATTTTCTTCAAAAGCGATGTCCTCCTCATCAATATCTATATTTTGGACTTCTTCCTACTTCTTCTTCATCTTCGCACTGGGTTGTCTGACATGCTCGACCTGGGTGACTAGGGGGCTCCCTATGGTGTCATTTTCAAAGATTTTTTCATCAACAACAGCTACAAGGAACTCCTTCGACCATTCCTTCATGATCTACTCCATGTCTTCATCTGTTAGCTTGTAATATGATTGTAACTCTTCCTTGTTCTCACCTCTGTGCACAGTGTCGGTCTGTCTAGAACTTGGCTATCTGCCTGTACTGGTGCAAGGTGCATGGTGTCATGCATGGAAATGCTTAAATGGAAACCTTCAGTTGCAGATAATACGTGTGGAACACAACATTTGACTGCCATTTCTTTGACATGTTATTGGTGTACCACAAGGTAGAAAACCTAGAGGCCAATGGATCTGATGGTTCTATCTCCGAAAATGTGGCTCCTTCAAG
>JASDQU010105986.1:169469-190604 GCA_032191745.1 Picea mariana | reverse complement strand
GATTGGGTCCTTGCCATCAAACTTCCTCATATCAATCTTAGGAACATGATTGGTCTTCAAACCAAAGTTGGATTTTCTCCATTCTTGATTCACCTTCCTTGTGTCCTCATCATGAATTTCATGAGATGCATTTTCACTTTTGGGTGTCTTCTCTGTTATGAAATTTCTCAATACTTCCATGATCTCCCCTTTTAATCCATCCATCTTAGTATCCAACTTAGCTTCCATTGAATCCATCAACTTAGCTTTCATTGAATCCATCTTAGTATCCAACTTAGATTCCATTGAATTCCATCTTAGTATCCAACTTAGCTTCCATTGAATCCATCTTCTTTTGTAGTTCATTTATGTCCCTACGCATTTCTTCACCTTCATCAAGAGTCGAATTAGGATTTTCTGGAGGCTTATTTGGTGCAGAAGGTCCCTTTTTTGGTGGCATGTTGGCCAAATATCACTTTTGAATCTTGATTTTGAGGCGGTTCTGCTAAACAATATTTATTATGTTCTATCTCCCAAGTTTCAGCCCTTTTGGGTATGAAACTTTCTTTTAGGTAGTTCTCTGATATTTCTTCTCTGCAATTCCACAGGTCTGATCAAAATTGGATGTGCCAAGTGGAATTTATGGTAACTTCCTCACAACTTGCCAATTTTTGGCCTTTCCAGGAGATCTCACTTGTATAGCATGCCCCACACAAAATAATTGATATAAAATTCTGAAACTGGCACCCAAAATACTACAGACTGTCCACAATCCCATGCAACCATTCCCACTCAATTTGGATACTCTAGCAAGAAGTTATGATTGTTTTACCTGGAACACCTTCTTGAGACTAGTCAATAGGACTAGTCAGATACCCTATCTTACACAAGGCGTATATACAAATTTAAGATTACTCAAAATATGAAAATTTTACCATAGATACCTTACTAATTTATGTAAATGGCCTATAGATTTTAGGGTGTGAAACATTACAAAAAATGTGTTATAGAGAAAATTCCACAATGACTCATTTCAGGATGATTCCAGAACCCTATCTTGTACAAGCTGTATCTCCAAAAGTATAAGGCCTCAAGAGATGATTTTTGAACCCAACGTACCTTGATATGTCTACTAAATATCCACCAAGCCGTTCCTTCTGAAACATTTTATAAAAAAAGTTATAGTGAAAATTCCATGGTGTCTCAGATGTAGCAGCGAAACCCCAAGACCTTGAGCTCTAATACCATATGTTAAGAACCAAACATTAATATAGCATAGAAAAACCTCAGGAAAAGTACTCAACGCCTTGAAAAAGAGATAATTTCAGATAATAAGCCTCTTCGAGGGGGTAATCTCCTTTTACCCCACTTAAATGTTCAAGTACAAGATGATTCAAAATGAAAATGTCTCCTTGGTATATATAGGAGACTAGGAGGTATAATTACAACTAATGGCCTAAAGCCGACATAAATAAAATAACATTACTAATATAATATGCCCCAATTAAGGGGTAATGAGCCAATATTAGGTCTTAACATTCTTCATCTCAACCTTCAACTTCGTCAATGATTGGTAGCTTGTATAGTCACCAAGTCCCTGTCCAATCTACCAAAAACCCCACCAAAGTCATTAAAATGTATGGGATTTTTCAGTTTGAAGAAGATGATACAACTACCCCTTGGCATGTTTCCTACTCTCTTAACCTAGCACCTTATACTCGTCCACTTCCTAAATTCGAAGAGAATCTCCCTAGGTTTTCCAAGAACAACACTGTCACTACGAATGAACACTTGGTGGAATTTTCTAATGCATGTCACAACAAAGGAGCCAATGACAATGATACTTGTATGCACTTGTTTGTGAATTCCCTTGAAGGGAAGGCTGCGGCCTATTTCTTCGATCTCCCTCCTAAGATTTTATCTACTTGGGAGAAGTTACTCTATTGGTTCAAATATACCTATGGGAAATCCAAAATCTTAGCCAAGAAGTTGCGAGAGTACAATAACATCACTTATAAGGATGGTGAGACTATCAAGTCCTTTAAATTTTGTTTCACTAAATTATACAACCAAATCAATGAACTCATTTGCCCTCAAAACCAATCCTCTTTCATGAATTATTATAATTAATTACCTCCCCCCTATCGTCATAGGCTTGAGAAAAAGGCCATTGATAACCTCGGTTCCTCTTTGCATACTTGTTTAGAGTATGAGGAACAACTTGAGAGAACAGGTCTTCCTAAGGGAGAATGAGTTAAAAAGATAGACATGGCCACCCTCTTATATCTTGTACAAGGAATGAATAATTGAATGATGACATATGAGAGAAAATGAAATGTCTCCTCTCTTACCCCTGGAGCTTCGTCCTCTTTTGCACCCTCGTTTAGAAATCTAAATGAAAATAATTTCCATCCTAAAGATATCATTCCTCGTATTTGGTGTAAATTTTGCGAGGAACACCATGAGAAAAGTACATTTGAGGTAAAGAAGAATGCCAGAGATAAAATATTGGCAAGAGACCCTAAACTACCATCGTTGTCCTAGACTTTGCAGAACCAGAAGATGTTATGATCATAAATACTAGGAATAAATCATATGCTCCAAAAATCAAATATGATCCTCCTCGAACTTATTCTATCCTAATATCATCTTCACCAGCTGCTACTGTTCAGGTTCCTAATGCTATTGGCATTCAAGGAACTAACTCCCCTCTCCCCTCTTCCAAATTCAACATTCTAAATTAGTTGGCCAACATCAAAGTAGACGCAACCCTTCTGGACATGGTTGTCGTCCCTAAACAACAAAAGCATCTAAAACATTTCATGGAAGGAAAAGATTTTGTTGTAGCCAACCTCTCTGAAGAGGTATATGAAGAGGATTCATCTATAAATAAAGTAGGTATACATAACTTTAGATACCCTCTAAAAAAAAACCTGTTTTATATTTCTGTAAAGATTTTGGATAAGATTTCCCATTGTTTCATCATTGATGGCGGTTTGGGCCCAAGTGTAATGACGAAGATTATTATGGAAGAGATAGGCTTGTATTGTACAAATGAAAACTCTAGAAGCATGCTCTCTTATAATAGTATACAACAAACGACCATAGGTGAAATCAAGGATGTGACCTTGGTTTTGTGCGCACACCCTGAAATAAGGACAACCCTTAATATTCAGGTAACCTATATGCCAGTAAGTAATTACTTGATCATCCTAAAAATATATTGGAAAGATTTGATGGGTGGGTACCTCTCACTTGATGGGACAAACTTATCCATTCCTTGGAATGGTAAAAACATCATAGTCCTCAGAGAGGGAATAATTTCACCTTACATAAAAAGTGTCCCACAACCTAATGTAAATTATATCAAGGAAGACCTAGGAGTGTATTCCATATTTGTCGAGGAGGACAACACTACCTTGGAACAAATCGACTTAGACAACGGGATGCAAAATATGCACTTTGATGGTTCAAGCTCCAAGAAGGAAACAAAGATGGTATTATCTTGTACTCTCCTGTGGGAAAAATTCATAATTTTTCCTATAGGTTAAAGTTTTCTTGCATAAACGATGTCATTGAATTCAAAGCACTATTGTTAGGCATTGAAAATTCCTATAACCTGGGTTGTGGTCACCTTACAGTTTTTTGGGATTCTGAGCTTGTTTTGAACCTTGTACATAAGAGATACTCTCCTAACAACATGTTAATGAAATGCTACACCGAAACTATTTGGGCACTTATCTCAAACTTATTATCTTTCAATATCACCCATGTTAAAAGGGAATTGAAATAAATGGCTAACCTGTTAGCTATTTTTGTAGCCTCTCCTACTCGACAAATTCTTCTACAAAGACCTGATTGACCTTTCAATCTCTGTATCATCCACACATCCCTGACAATATAGAGTCATGGCAAGTCTTCCCTAGTGATGAGCGCATTTGTGCTTTAATTCAAAATGAACCTTATAAGCCTAAGGAAATTATATCAATAGAAGATAACAATATTCCTAAAGGATTGAATCCTCTAGAAGGTTCATTTTCATTGAGTGATGTAGGAAACAAAGAGAAACATAAAGAAGAGGATTAAAAAAGGAAAGTGGGTGAAACCATTTCCTTGAACATTGGAAAATTGAGTCTCCAAAGAATGTTAAGATAGGTGCCCAATGTTATGATGAATAGTGTTGGCCCTTTACCAAGTTTTGGAGATCATTGATCAGGTTTGACCTATTTTGGGACTTCAACAGGTTGTTGAAGGCAGAGCGCAAGTCGACGCGGAGATCGCGGGATCTTGACCCCTTTTAGGGAGTTTTGGGTTTTGGGATTATGTAATGGGTATGGGGATGTCGGCCCATGGGTTTACCGATGTCTAGGCCCTTTTGTAGTGTATAAATAGATATCTAGGTGATGTAGGAAGAGGCCAATGTGCTAAGTGCAAGTGTTAGTTGTAAATTCTTTGTGAATACTATGTGAGGCTTGCAAGGCTAAGTGCAAGTGACTGTGTAAAGGTTTTGTGATATATTCTAGCCAAGGGAAGGAGGATCTGCCGGAGTGCACGTAGATCTCCTGTCCTATGCGGAGTAGGATCTTGTGGCTCTGTGCATGTAGATGATTGGCAAAAGGCAATAAAGAGAATAAGAGTTGGTGGACATATCCCCAGGCTAGAGGTGAACCACGTATATCCCGTGTTGTGATTGCTTTGTGCATTATGGTTGTTTTATAGTTCATATGATTAATGCTTAGTGCAATGATGTATGCTTAGATGAATATGATATCTTAGTGCCTAATGATGTGAATAAGATGCTAGATCTGATCTATGTTGATGTGATTAGTGCTTGAATGTGTTGAATCTTGTTGAATACTGCACTACATTGTAATTAGGGTTTATCTACGCTGTAGACAAAGGCTAAGTACTAATGAATGAAAAATGGTAAGTGCATTGTTAAGGTGTTGTAATCATAGATCTGTGTCCCAACTAAGGTTGCAGACACTAGAGTCCTGCAACTACCCCTGCCTCTACCTTGGGTGATACTTCATCTTCTTCGCAGGTGTTGCCAAAAGGGTCGGTAGTTAGGGTTTTGTTGGTGCATTGTTGAAGTGTTGAACCTTGGGTCTTCCCCTGTGCCAACAAATGGTTCCATTGTCAGGACCTAAAACTGTGATTGCTGGGAACTGAGGAAAATAAAGAAATCTTTCTTCATATATCTATTTTTTTAGTGTGCAGTACTCTACTTGACTTATGAAGTTTTGTACTAAGAGAGGAGGCAAATATGAAGAAAAGAGGTAAGATCTGAAATATTTGTTCTCCGATAAAGGTAAAGTGAATTTTTTTGATTAAAGAGGTAAGATCTGAAATCTTTTTTCTTTGTTAAAGGTAAGATAAGTGGAAATTTTTGTTTCGAAAGTATGGATCTAGGTATGCTTGATAAATTTTGTTGTAGTCTGAAAAATAGGGCACAGTTAGAAGAAAGAAGTTTTGATATGAGTATATCTGATAGAAATAATGAAAGATATGTTATTCCTATGCATAGAAATAATGTTTGGAATAACAAATGAATGTAGGATCCTAGGAAGAATTTTCTGTAGGTTAGCCACCATGATCCTAGTGCGCAGTACAAGAAAGATTGGGGATCATTTAAGAGAAAGAGAGGATTAATTCTTTGTTACAGTTTCAGAAGACTGGGACACCTTGCTAAGGAATTTCCTGGTAGAAGACCTAGTTGTCTTTGTTGTAAGGCTATGGAACATGACATTCTGTATTTCCCTAGAATGATTGCTAAGGTTGAAAGAATGAATATGAGACAAGAAAACCCTGAGGAAGACCAAGAAATTGAGACCATGGAAGAACCCCAGAAAGAATTAGATATTGTACTAATACAAATGAAAGAAAGCCTGAATGACTATAGAGATATCAACTTATCAGAGATCTTCAAAGAGAAAGAGTGCATAGAAACAAGAATATGAGACTTTGCATAGACTGTGTTCTAGATGAGGAAACACCGGTGAATATTATGACAGAAAGAACTTAGGAAATTTTAGGAAAGATTACTGTGATTCCTTCATTGGGACGAATAGGATTATTTAGAGGAAAGATGATAACCCTATGTGGAATACTTACCTAGACATCTGTGAGTGCTCATGGCACCTCGAGAGACGAAGAATTTGAGATCATTAAGTTTTTTGAGAGAAGTGCCCCATTTTCTATACTACTAGGAAAAACTTAGATTGAGAAAGATCACACCCAAAGAAAAGAGGAGGAAGCTCTAGAACAGAAAAAAAAAAAGAACTAAGAGTCTTCATGGCTAAGAGAATAGCACACTTACTGGAAGAACAAGAAAATCAGTCGAAGCTACTAAGGACCAAAAATTAGGATGTCGAAGTTGAAATAACACAAGAAGATTTGAAACACCTTTCTGTACAAGAGAGTAGATAACCTACCCCATATAGAGACAAAGTATTTCCCTTGAACCCTAGTAAATACCACCAACATTGCGAAGTTACTATGCCAAGAGGATATAATAATCAGAATGGAAAGAGTAATATCAAGATGGAGATCACAGGGAATAAGGCTAGAAAGCTCAGCAAGAAGAAATCAAAGTTAGAGAAATTACAGGAAGTTCTAGAGAAGTCTTCGCAAAAGGAAGGTCTCCAGATTTTGAACTTTGCCAGAATATCAGAGAAGCTCATATTGGCACTTCGCCATGGTGGAGATATATGACCATTGGAGGCATTAAAACCATTAGGTTGACGTTCCCAAATGGTTAGAAAAAAAATTATGATCAGAAATCTCACCATCGGACCGTTGGGACCACGCCGTAACAGACAAAAATGCATTGATGAAGGCTTCTTGTCCGTTGGAGGGATATGTTAAATCGTTGTCTACTTATTACATCGACTTTTGCATGGAGAACGCTTTCATGAATTGTATCTGAGCCAACAAGAGAACTCATTGTTTCCACGTTGTGTTTACTGAGACTTCACCACATGTTCCATTGCATCGAGTGTTTGTTAATCAACTTGAGTTTTCTGATCTCGAGCATGCATGTTAGACGAACTCAGTACCATAGAAAATTGTGTCAAAGAATTTCTAATCGAACTTATGGCTGAGAAAGTGATGTCCATCATAATTTAAGCTTCATCGATGAGAGGAGTGCAAGCCTCCCTGTCAACTACTCATGGATCCAGACCATCTCAAGCTGTGGCCGAGAAAAGAACTAAGCATCGAGATGACTTGGTAAACGTGAAGTTAATCCCATCCATCCTGCCTGACTACATCCTGCCTCTGGCCAGTGCAGTAAATCATGACAGTGTCCCCAGGGACTTCGACTACACCTTGGTTATTGCTTACCTCCTGAATCGGATATGCATAGGCAAGCCCCAGCCAGATAAGATCATGACACTAAAGATCAACGAATTCAACCTAGGGGATCACAAGAACTTTAGCATGCTCGCCCCTCATAGGTATTTGACTAGGAATAAGGGGAATAAATCAAGTATAACCCCCTAACCATGGATTATGGACCTCATGCAGTCCACTATTCTGAACGTGATGAAAATACCCCATTTTGGAAGGCACCAGGAGGTTAACCCATGTGTTATGCTCCTAAGTTGTCGAGCTTCCATGGCGGTTATTTGTGGATAGAAAGACGCATCATCGTTTACCCGAAACTAATCCATCAGATCACCAGATTGATTATGCAGGGACCCGACCCACAATAATTTTACCTAGGGAAGGGTATAGACCATGCCCTGGCACAGAAGATTAAATACACATACGATGATGTGGAGAAGGGGAAGTGAGAATATAAGGTAGCCTCCATCCATAATTGTGCAATGCGCCTTGCTTTCTAGTTGATTGCTGGTAAGATAGTTTGGAAGAATAAACCCATGCAGGTCACAGGGTTTGTTGTTGACCTCACAGGGAAATGCATGGAGGGGCTACAAATGAACTCGTAAAATTACTTATTTAACTAGTTAGACCAAGACTATCACGAAGCAAAGGATTAGGGAAATGAGTTCCATTTTAGTTGGTTGTTGATCCTCATTGTGCTCATAGCTTGGGAGATGTCGGAAGGTATGAGCTTCACTAAAATAGAGCCATCTGAACCATCAGCCACGAATTTCACTTCACTCTGGTATTCGATCAATATGGGAAAACAATGGCAGTCAAACATGGTGTTCCACATCTAATACTTACAGTTAAAGAGGGCTATTGAGGCTGTCTCTTGTATAATGCTGAACACCCTGCACAAATTTAGGCCATTTGTGAAGTTCCACGCAGATAGACATTTTATCTACATCACTGCACGTAGAGACAAACACAAAGAAGTACTACAGAGTTATTACAAACTCACAGAGGAGGACCTAGAAGAAATAATTAATGAATGGCCTATAGAGCTCCTTATCCCTATTGACCCCACAGAACTATATGATCCTAAACTAATAAGAAGCCTGGTGGTCACTCGTGAAGGGAATGATACACCTGGAACTAGCAGAAGGAAGAAGAGAAAAGAGGTCTAGCAGCTGAGTAGTGCATCAGAAGAGACTACTTCAAAATCACCTAGAGGAAGAGGTGATTATGAAGTAGATAAAGAAGAGAACAATGGAAAATAAGATCAGTAGAAGAAAGGCAAAGTAACACTGCCACAGAATCCCCCTGATGATGCAGATCCATCCAAAAAAAGAAAGGTTTCTCCCATGAAACCCACATCATGGAAGAAGTCAAAAGATAGTAAGACCAAGCTGCAGACTGTGCTCATGCTCGATGACTTCGAATTCATCATCATAGTTGTATCGGATGCCTTAGAAGATATTTTGCAGAGAAATGAAACTAATAAAGAGACCATGTATGAAAAAATTGAAGCATAACTGCGAGGGGTACAATAGGCCATTCACTCTAGTCACATAGTGTCCACTACGCCCCCGCCACCAAAAGAAATAGAGTTAGGAGATGAGCCTACCCAAATCCATAGACTATCTAATGTGACTGAAGCTCGTCTTCATCGTGCAAAGGAAGAAACAGAATAGGCCACAGTGGCCCTGAAGCAAGCATAAGAAGAATTGATAGAGCAATGTCGAGTTGTTCAGCAGAAGAAAGATGACCTCCAAGAAATGTTCAAAGAGGAGAAAGTGCAGATCCAACATGAGAAAGAACAGATGCTCATAGAGTAGGTTGGAGTAAATGAAGCAGTCAATAGAGCACTTTGCTCTGTGATGGGCTTAGAGAAAAAGGAGGAAGACCTAGTGGAGCATCAAGTAACACAACTTGCTAAAGCCATCCAGTAGCTTCAACAGAGAATAGCAGATCTAGAGCTACAAACATTATCAAGTACTCTGTAGGACATGCAAGACCAAAGAGAATCCACTGCCCGGAGAACATTTCAGAGGATCAGAGCATTATCTTTGGAATGAAAACAACTTAGCAGTAGAAGTGTGCAGACTTACGAGCAACTTACTGAGGACCATGAACTGAAGACACTAGAGTCACAACTCCAAGAGGCAAAGAAGAAAGTGGCGACAGTACAGGCATAGTTGAAGCTCATGTGAGCAGTTGAAAGAATGAAAATATCCCAGGAACAACACATTGCTCAGCAGCAGGTACATACCATACAGAGCAAAGTCATGGAAGTGACTCATAGGCTCCAACCAGTCTAGGATGAAGCTTGCCAACTGTTTGAGGACATTGAAGGCCGAGGATCAGAGCTGGAACAAGTAGTCACATCAATAGAGAAATGATTAGAGGGACTTGTTAATGAGGTAGTTATTCAAGAGTTCGTCGAGTAGGAGGCCTTGGCAAAGTAGCGGGTCAAAGCAGCTCGAGCCAAGCTCAAGGATTTGAGGCAAAGCTACCCAGATCAGAGTGACTCGGGACAAGTCACAGGTGAGTGTTGGGGGCCTGTTGGCTCTTGACCAATTTTTGGATATCCTTGATTAGGTTTGACCTATTTTGGTACTTCGATAGGCTGTTGAAGGCGAAGCACAAGTCGAAGCGGAGATCGCGGGATCTCGAACCCTTTTAGGGAATTTTGGGTTTTGGGCTTATGTAATGGGTTTGGGGATGTCATCCCATGGGTTTACCCATGTATAGCCCCTTTTGTAATGTATAAATATATATCTAGGCAATGTAGGAAGAGGCCAATGTGTTGAGTGCAAGTGATAGTTGTAAATTCTTTGTGCATACTGTGTGAGGCTTGCAAGTATAAGTGGAAGTGACTATGTAAAGGCTTTGTGCTATAGCTTAGCTCGAGGAAGGAGGGTGTGGCAGAGTGTGCACAAATATCTTATTCTATGAGAAATAGGATCTTGTGGATTTGTGCATGTAGATGATTGACATAAAGAAATAAATAGAAGAAGAGTTGGTGGATGTAGCACTAGGATGGGGGTGAACCACGTATATCATGTGTTGTGGTTTCTTTGTGCATTATGGTTGTTTTATGGTTCATATGATTAATGCTTAGTTCAATGATGTATGCTTAGATGAATATGATATCTTAGTGCCTAATGATGTGAATAAGAATCTAGATCTGATATATGTTGATTTTCTTAGTGCTTGAATGTGTTGAATCTTGTTGAATATTGTGATGCGTTGTAATTAGGGTTTATCTGTGTTGTAGAAAAAGGCTAAGTACTAATGAATGACAACTGATAAGTTCTCTGTTAAGTTATTGTAATCACAGATCTGTGTCCCAGCTAAGGTTGCAAACGCTGGAGTCCTACAACCACCCCTGCCTTTACCTCGAGTGAGACTTCATATTCTTCATAGGTGTTTCCGAAAGGGCTGGTAGTTAGCGTTTTTTTGGTGCGTTGTTGAAGCGTTGAACCCTGGGTCTGCCCTTGTGCCAACAAAGAGAAATTGAAGTTCCCCATACTGCTTGGTGAATTTCAAGATGTCTTCGCTTGGTATTATGAGGATCTTCGTGGTTTTGATCCTTCTCTTATACAACATGCCATTCCTATCAAGGAGGGCATAAAACTAGTTAGGGAAAAAAAAAGACCCATTAACCCTGCATTGGAAGTGACTATTCAAAAAAAGTTGCAAAAAGTATTGAAGGATGGGATCTTTTTTTTGGTTAAGTATTTAGAATGGGTTTCTAATTTGGTTATTGTCTAGAAAACAACTGCTCAATTCATATTATACATATATTTTCATGCATTGAATCGGGCTAGTATAAAGAATCACTTTCCTATCCCTAATATGGAAATGATTTTGCAGTAGGTTGCAGGGTCACATATAATGTCCTTACTTGACGGTTTCTCTGGTTACAATCAAATCAAGGTAAAAAGGGAAGACAAATATAAAACCACTTTTACTACTCGTTGGGGTACTTTTTCTTATGAATGTATGCATTTTGGATTATCTAATGTAGGTGCCATTTTTCAAAGAGATATGCAGATATGTTTTGATGATTTGACCGAAAACATTATTCAGATCTATCTTGATGACCTAATAGTGTACTCTAAAAACCGATCAGATCGTTTTGGTCATCTTGAAAGAGTTCTCATGTGCTACAAGAAATTTGAAATTTCTCTAAATCCTTCTAAGTCTATTTTTGGCATTACCAAGGGAAATCTTCTTGGACACATTGTTTCCGATTCAAGAATAGGCATTGATCCTAAAGTGATTGATGTTATCCTAAATCTGTTTTCTCCCACTTCCAAGACGAAGGTTCAAGATTTTATGGGGGTTATTAACTTTGTCTGTAGGTTTGTTCCGGATTTTGTTGTAATGGTCAAACCGATTCATAATCTTCTTAAGAAAGATCATTCCTTTTCCTGGACATATGATATTGAAAATGCTTTTGTAGGGATCAAGAAAGCAATCAATTCCGCACCGGTTTTGGTGAAGCCATATTTTGAGAAGGAATTTATGATATATACTAATTCCACAAAGGAAGCAGTTTCTTCTATCCTCATGCAAGGTGATGACCAAGGTAAAAAAAATAAATCTCTTACATGATTCAAATATTTACTGATGATGATTTTAAATATTATTTTATTGAAAAACATGCTTTCTCTCTTGTCAAAGATGTTGAGAAATTTCGCCACTTCATTTTAGGTAATAATACATTGGTAAAAGTCCCTTTACCCACTGTCAATTTTTCCTCTCACAGACTTATCTTTCAGAGAAGCTTTTACATTAGCTTGCCAAGATCCAGGAGCATGATTTAACTATCCTGACTTCTAACACCATCAAGGTACATGAATTATCCCTTCACTTAGCTGAACGTTCTGAAACTAGTGAAGAAATTGATGAACATGATAGTTCTCTATCAACACTATTCTACATTGACAATCAAATCATTCCTGTGTCTGAACATCCTTGGTATAAAAAATTGGTTTACTATTTGCAAAATCAAAGATGTCCAGATATCTTAGACATTCATCAAAGAAGAAGGCTCCATCTCAAATCTTCTAGATATGTCATTTATACTTATTGTTTATAATATCTGTCGATGGTATGTTTCTTCACTGTGTAAACAATGAGGAAGCACATAAACTGTTGCAAGAAAATCATGGTTCTTTAAATTCTATTATTCATGTAGGAGGTCTTTTTTCTGCTAAAACTACTGCTTTTAAGATTATCAGAAAAGGATACTATTGGCCTTCAATATTACATGATTCTTATGTTTTTTCGAGATCTTGTGACAAGTGCCAGAATTTTTTGGGGAAAGAACGCCTTTTATCCATGCTGTTACAACCTGTCCTCCCGGACTTTCCTTTTTCAAAGTGGTAATTGGACTTTATTGGTCCTATCAATCCTCTGTCTTCAGTAGGACAAGTCTTTATCTTGACAACCATAGACTATTTTACAAAATGGGCTGAAGTTGTCCTACTTAAAAATTCAACAGATGATCAAGTGATTTCTTTCCTTGAAAATAATATATTTTCCATATTTTGTCTTCCTTTGGAAATTATTACAGACAATGGACCCGCTTTTATTTCTGCTATGCTGACCCAATTTTTAGCTAATTTGGGGGTTAAAAATTTTACCTCATCAACTTATTACCCCCAAGGAAATGGGAAGGTTGAGTATACCAACAAGAATCTAGTGAGAATGATCAAAAGGCTCATTGAAGACAAGCCCCACCAATGGCACACTCTCCTCACTTATTCCCTTTGGGGAGATCAAACTACCACCAAGGTGAGCACTGGTTTCACTCCTTTCCATCTTGTTTATGGTCAAGAAGCCATTCTTCCTAATTATTTGGAACTTTCCTCCTTAATCTTAATGTTATAGGTCGTAGAATTAAATTCTTCTGATGTTTCACAAAGGATCAATGCACTCCTGGCTTTGGAGGATCAAAGGACGTTTTCCTTGGGTAATAGAAAGAGAAGACAACAAACCGTTAAAAAATATTTCAACAAGAGTGTCAAAGCTATCAAATTTAAAGTCAATGAGAAGGTATTGTTGTGGGATTCAACTCACACTGATAGGGGAAGACATTCAAAGTTTCAAAAATTATGGTTGGGTCCTTCCAAGATCGTTTTTGACCTGGGTGAAAATTCTTACATTCTAAAGGATTTACAGGAGTGATTTTTTTCCTACAACATTAAAGGTTCTCACTTAAAACATTACGTGGAACCAACTTCAAGAGTTTAATGATGTTTGGATTGTTCTGTATTTTAGTAATTTTTCAATTATGCTTTCATATTAGTAGTTTTCCATTTCTTCTATTTTCATTTATCTCATTTTATTTCTGTTGTTTTTTATTTTGTTGTTCATTTATGTTATGACATTTCTTGCCTTTTTTTCTTTTGATTTCAATTTTTGTCAAAAATAAAATGTTGGATTAGTTTTTTCACAACGACACTTTTGCAAAGTATTGTTAATCAATAACAATCAATATTACACAGTTATTATGATGTTGCTCCTGAAAGCATCATTGAATTTGTTATCTTCTTTCACTGCTATTTTATGAGATAGTTGGTTACATCCAGCTTCTGCTTTTTGTTTCTTCATCCATTTCGAGATTCAAAAGATCGAGTTCAGAAACGTTTTCTCCTTGAATTCAAGAGAAAATTGTATTTGAACTATTATGCTTACATGGATAAAACCCATCAGACTTAACACTTTCCATGAGTTATTCCCAATTTCCTGGTCATTTTCCCATTAAATCCGCTTAGTTCCCCCTGTTGCATAATCATTCTGATTTGTATCTTCATGATCTGATGTTACTTGGTCTATCAAACCATACATTCTGAGTTCTCAATCTGTTGGAAACATTTTTTCCTATGGATTCTCTAGTTTTTTGACAATTAAAATCATAACGATGAATTCCACCCGCAAAGTATTGTTAAATCCCTATTATTTAACTATGCTAATAATATAATACTAGTAGGTGGGAACCCCTTGTGGACTAGAGGCGCAATGATAGACATATCACACATTTTTCTGCTATTGTTTGATTTTGCTTACACATTCCCACATGGTTGACAATGTAGTCTTGGTTTCATTTTGACATAGTAATAGGTGGATGATGCATTTTATGGAATGCTTCTGCAATTCAAAGATTTTTTTTTTTTATGATGGGCATATATTTACAGCTGTTATGATTTAACCATGTCACTAATAATTGTGATCGATTACCTAGCCACACATATGCAAGAGATATATTAGTGATAACATAATCAAAACAAAGAAAGAAAAACCAATGAAAATATCCTAAAGGGAAAGGATATATGTTTGAGCTATCATAAAAGGATATATGCAAATTTGTATGGAAAAGGATGTTAGTGTTAGTCCTAACTATTATACTATGGTTGGTTAGTGGCTATGTGATTTTCATTAGAGTTTCTTTGGGCGCATATAGCATTGCAATATGTATGATGGCATATAACTTGGAAAGGGTTAATGTGTAAATGTTTGGGTTGTGCACTATGCAAAGGATATTTTCAAAGATTTCAAATGTTTGGGCATTAAATACATGGTTTAATTCATTGATGAATGTTTGGATGTCTCGTACTTCGAATTGAAAAGGCCAGAAAATGGAATCGACATGCATTTACTGCACGTCACTCCATACTCCCCCTATTGGCTGTCACCCTATCATTGTTATTTGTTGTATTTTCGATCTGTTGGTTGTGAAGCTCCACATTTCAAGATCTTGGAAAGAAGAAGGCTTGACCAACTCACCATTTTTAAGATTTTTGTTACAGGTATGGTTCTTTTTCTCTCCATCCATGAAATATTCTCTGTGTATGAACAAATAATGTCTCATTAATGCTTGGATTTGCGTGTTCCTGAGAATTTCAACTATGTAAATACATGTTATTTCTCTCTTAGATGACTGTAAAATGTTTTAGATTACAAGCAAAAGAATTGGGTTTTGTTTAAGTTGTGCATTGACTGGTTGCTCGGTCGGTTTAATATTGTGATGGGTCTCTGTGGATAATAAGTGAATGTGTTACAAATCACTCGGTATTAATGGTGGAGGGTTTCGTTCTCTTTATTATCTTTGATTGTTACCTCACAGTTATGATTGTAAACCTTATCCAGTCTCATTCGGATTGCCATTCAATTGATGTGTAATTTCTTCAAACCCAGAGTCATGGTCGTGGGATTATTCTTATTGTCCTTTCAGCAAAGTATCCCAAGATCCATTCTTTGGGTGGCCATAATATTAATATGTATTGTATGGTTGTGGGGTGATATAAGTTATACCTAGGAGTTATGCATCCTCACTGGTATTGTTGTCGGGTTTTTCGAATCTTACGGTAGGTAGACCTACAGGTTATATCTTTGTGTGTTCTTTTAATAACTGACACTATTCAAATAACTTTGCCTCTCCTTTACAAGTGATAAACAAACTATGTGCATTGGACGTTTTACCCTACCCGTCTTTTCTTTCCTTGATCACTAACTATTGGTTCCATTTCCCAGACTGGGAGTAATAAGAAGACTCTATGGCTTACTACTTTGTATGCTTCAAAATCTATTTTTCCTGTGGTTGATATGTCTCTAAAGACCTCCAGTTCTATGTGTTCTTGTTAAAAGATGAGTGCACTCTGGATTGTATCCCTGCATTTGTTTTCGATAGAGCATGATTTTTAATCTCCAATTGTCTTTTCTCCCTTCGGGCATATTATTGGTTGTCAAATATGAGTTTATCAATGGAATTGTTATGGAGGTTTTTTTGTTGAATTCTTTGTCTCATATTTTTATGATAAAATTGGTTGAAAAGTTACAAACGGGAACGTGAAATTATATGTAACCGAGAGTTTCCTTCTTTTCGTTATGATTTCACTCACTGTGTTTTTATAGCGTGGTTCTAATTGCAATTGGAAACACCTGTGTGTTTTTCTAGGCTCAATCAGAGTTGTGGCTATTTCTGAAAATGATGCATGTGTGGAATTGGTTATGTTCCCCTCACATATATTATTGGATCTCGTACAGATTATCAATTATTATATCAACAGTGATAAGGCTCGGGTTTTATGTTGACTGTGGTTTCATTGCAACACTGTCTTGATTGATCTGATGAAGATTGTGTGTAATCAGGCATATTTGGAAGTCTGTTCATATTTGAAAAAAGGAATTATATATATTTTAAATGGGCCCAATTGTAAATTGGTAGAAAATGGATGTTTTGTATTATGGGATAGGGGTCAAGCATATTGTTGTGCATTTTCTTTAAATTCTTAAAAGGAAAGAAAAGAAATAAAAGATCGTCACTTTCTTAAACATGATTTTTTAATGGAAAAAAAAAATTGGTTATGAGTTATGGTTACACACACTATTATGAATTGAGGAATTCTAGGAAATTTAAATGTTACAACAAATGATATGATACACAATAAATTTTGGTGTGGTGTTAGTGTTTTTTGGATTGATTTTAGTACAGAGTTATGATTATTGATTACTTAATTTGTTTTATGAAAAGTATCCATTAACTTCCTTATTGTTATCTCCGTTTTTCACACATTACGAATCCCCTCACATTCCCAAGTTCACTTTGCACTTCCTATTCTTAAAATTAAATTATAATTAAAGTGAAACTCTATATTATAGAAATTAAAGGATGACACAAAGATGGGTTATAGTTGATATGTTTTTTTATTACAACACAGTTGATTGTTTAATTATTTGGTGAGCAGTAATCATGATCTACTCCCTTTCATTTTATCACTTTTCACTCAATAAAAAAACCCCTCAGATATCCCAGAACCCTTATTCACTCCCTACTCACTGAAAATCATTAAACAATTTTTATGGATTGGGTTGCATGGGTATGATGTGTTATTGAGCCAAAAAAAAAAATCATATTTAAAGAGATGCCATGTATGGTTTGTTTAAGAATCTAGTTACTAATAAACGTTGCATACATGAATGAGCTTCTTAAGCAGAGGAAGCCATGAACGAAATAATAGGGGAAGAGGAAATTGAAACATAGGCCCTAGAAAGCCAAGGTTTTCGATACATTTTGATGCAGACCCACAAGAGTTAAACCAGCTCTTCCAAGCTAGATTTTTCAATTGGATTGGACAAGGGGTGGTCCAACCTAGGCCAGAAAGGCCTCCCTTACAACCCTATCATGCACCTGGCATTCCAATTCGCCCTCATGTCTCATTACAACCTGAAGTCCCTGAAAATGACGGATGACAAGAGATTGTTCACCCAACAGTATCCCAACATTGTGGCTTTCCCAATTTGTCTTTGCCTTTTCCTCCTCCATCGGTTAACACAATTGTCCAAATTTCCCCTACACACTCACCTGTACAGTCTTCCCACATAAGAAAGAGACTCAAAAGTGAAGCCCACCATGCACATGATAAAGGAAAAGATACTACTGCCGCCTCCTCTCCCTAAAGTGATTCCGCCAAATATGTTTCATCCCACATGCACTTGAGAGATGATTGCTATCATGCTATCAGTGAGATCAAACCTAAAGGCTCTAAACAACCTAAGGCTAATTCAGGGAAATCAAAGGGAGACAACAACAACAAAGGGAAAATTGCCTCCCAAAGTGACAAATATGGTTTTTGAGTATATTTATTGATTGTTGAGAACAATTGACTACATAAGTTTTTGGACATCATACTATTTTGGATATTTTGGAGATGGTTTAAAATATCATTGATAGTAATATTCAAATTATGAGAATGATGATGGGGGACACAAGGAGGGATTTGTTTGATTGATTGACTAGTTGTGTTTATTTTTGTTAAGAAGCTAAAGGGAGTCACGAGGGGTCCCACCTACTATCTATTATTTATTAAAGACCCTTATTATTATTATGTTAAATTTTCCTCTAAACTAAAAGGTAGTTGAGTTTTAGTTAACTTAACTAAAAGAAGTAGTTGAACTACTTCAACTAATTTTGATTTCTTAAAGGCAAAAGAGAAGAAGGAACACAGGGAGAATAGAAGGAGAAAGCATACTAAGGTCTTCTCTTGAGTTTATTGAGATAGTTCAATTTTCATTCATTCTTTAATTAATTAAAAGCCTAATTATCTTTTATGACAGTAGGGTCCTATTGTAGACCACAAGATTCAAGGCTGAATTAAATCATTCAGACACTTATTTTTAAGAGGTGTTGATCTATCTTTGATAGTCTGTGTAGACTCGTCTGTTTATGAATTAAATTTCATGACCGATAAAGGATATTGTGCAGAATCGAGTGGGAAGCAATCTATGGCAAGTTGATCCAGCTTTTAAAGTTTAGTTTTTTACTTTCTGTCAGAAGTCCTTTTGTATGGTTTTCATCGGGGACATCTAAGTTTGACTTTGGTCCAAAATCCCTTGTGGATTTTTGTAAAGAGAACTATTCTTTTGATTCCTTAGAATGAAATAAGAGATTTCTATTATGTCTCATATGTGTTAAATATTGAATTGGTATTTTTTCTTTTGTCTCTAAAATAATGCAATTTTGCAGATTGGTTCGGTAGATCCCACGTTATTCGAGTTGTAACGAAACAAATGGGCCATCAACATGAACTTGGTTCGGTGTAAATTGAAAGAGATCTATCTTGGGATTTATTTTATGTTTTATCTTGATACTCAGATCTTGTCCGCCTGAACAACTCTGGGCGGGGTATTTCATCGGAGGGTCGTTGTTTCAAATGATCGAGGCTGCGGTTGCATCGACAAGTTATACCCTATCCGCTTGTTACATATTCAGATTCAATGAAATATAGACCCTTGGAACTCGTATCCTTCTTGTATTAGAAAAGATAGGGCTTTGCATCCAATCTGGAAAATTTTGTCATCTTACATGCACGGTTAGAAGACCAATCAAGTTATTTTTTATATTATTATGCAGGTGGTGGGACAAATATACAAATTTTGAGGCTCATCTATCAATGGAGATAGTGAACATTTTATAGTATTGAAAGAAGACGAATGAGAAAAGGGGAATCTCTGTCGTCAAAGATTTGGTTGGAACGAAGGAAGTATCAAAGAATTAGAACATGTGTTTCTTTATGTTTTTACTGGAATGGGTTGAGGAGTAGATCTTTTACATTTGTACTATCCAGATCTCATAGTAGTGAAATGGATAAAAGGATCGAGTGACCAAGGAATGAGTAAGGTTCGAAGGATTCAGTTTCTTCGGAAATGAAAGCAGTACTATGGATTCAACATATGACAAATATGAAATCGGTTCCGTTCGATGAATCAAATAAAAATCAATCCATTGTCTTTCACTTCATTCATTTTAATGGTTGATACAGGTCAATCGGAACAGGATTGGTAGACGCCAATCGATCCATGGAACGTATCAAATATTTCATGTTTAAGTTCGTTATGAGCCTGGGCTCATTCCGATATAATATCATTTCAGACAGATCTATTTTCTAGCCGACTGTTTGTAATGGGGTAGAACAGGGCTTCTTTTGGGTTTCAGTCCACAAAATTGATGAGCAAGGGGTAATAGTTTCATTCCAACAGATTTCTTTATTCTATTGTTTCAGAACGCATTCCATGAAATATCTGTATTCTATAGAATAGTGGGGTAGATTTATGCAAACGTTGGTCCAGATATAGATCCAATATGAATAGCCGATAGATTGCATTTTTTTGGTATGTTAATAGAACAAAACTAGAGGAAAGAGTGTTTGTCCCAATATGAAAATATTGGGTCTAAAAAACCATGTGATGATCTTAGGTGGAGAAAGAGAACAAACCAAAGGTTCGCATTTAGCTAGGATGGATCAACTCCAGAGAATTGACCTTTCCAGGTATTCATAATATCCGTAGTACTTCCCACTTATATGGTTCAAGAATAGGTTTGATTTACCACACAGAACATATTGTAGAGAATCCTAGTGGATCAAGACCTTCGCCCCGATCTTTAGCAAAGGGATAGACCTAGGATTTTTGATTGAAAGAAAGAGTACTTTGTTCATTCAACCCCAATGGAATGTGTTGCATTTGGATGGACCTAAAAGCCACATGTCCGATCGATACTTTGACTGGAATATGGATTGCTTTAAACATATTCTATTCCAGAGAACTCTCGATTTTTTTGAAGAACTAGCAATAAAAATGAACAAAAGCGGTTCCGAACTAGACGATGTTATAATGGGAATTATAACAAACATTGTACAAATCCAAGTAATATAGATAGTATTGAATACCTTAATCCTCTATCTATATTTTGAGATAGAATCCATCTATAAGTGCCTTGAAAAAAAAGAAACAAAAGAAAAACGCCTTGTTTCTTGTATGTTACAATTAGTTCCAGTCCTACGATCCGAACTCTTTGGATTGGACAGATACTTCTATAGATCCCATTCTTAGAGATTCCCTTGAGAATAAAAGGAAAGGAGAAAGCCATTCATCATACTAGCTAGGAATCCCCTACACCTTATTCATAAGGTTCCAAGAATCAATCCTAATTACTTACTATTCAAACGAAGGCGAAGATCCAATAGACTGGGATCACACATTAGAACCTTGGGTCTATCAGAAGTGAATTAGTAACCCCCAATAATGTAATGGATGATGATTGCATATCATCATGTCAGTCGTTACTTAAATTCTTTTCTTCCCCCCCCCCCTTTTTTTCTTAATGAAAAAAAGGGTTTATAGGCCCAATCATATGGTATTGGATCAAGATCGATCAATGAGAAATACTAATCCGCCTGCCCTGTTCCAACGTTCCCATCCATCGATCTTGATAAGGACAAGATATTGATATGATCTGAAAGAATTTGAAAGTCC